>CM019712.1:10949889-11019889 GCA_009760885.1 Achatina immaculata | reverse complement strand
AAGATAAAGAGGAAGAAAGTTGAAGTGGCCAACGTGTCCATTTCGGCACTTTGGGAGTAAAAGTTCTCTCTGTGCTTGTCTATGGAAATGTATTCCTCTTTATCTTGCTTGCCTGTACCTCTTTGTATCACTCTCTCACTCAGTCTTTCGTTATCTGCCTGTCTCTCTTCTCGCTCTCTCTTTTCCTCTCTCTTTTTCTCTCTCTCTCCCTCTCGAACTGTTCTTATTTGACTGTCTGTCCGTCTCTCTCTCTCTCTCTCTCTCCTCTCTCCTGTTTAATTACATGTATTTTTTCTCTCGTCTTCCGTCTCTCTGTTTCCCTCTCTTCCTCTTTCTTTCTCTCTCTCTCTCTCTCGTTCATTCCCTCGCTTTCTCTTTCTCCCTCCTCCTTCTGGTTGTCCTTACTTGTCCCTCTGTCACTCTCCCTGTTTTGTTACAAGCACTCAGTCTTGTTTTTCTCTCTCATCTATCTATCTATCTATCTATCTATCTATCTATCTATCTATCTATCTATCTATCTATCTATCTATCTATCTATCTATCTATCTATCTATGCGCAAGTCTCTGTTACTGTATCCCTTTATGAGTGTTTTTTGAAGCAGGCTACAACAACCCACTCACCATCCGACGTACATCCGTACTCCAAAATCATCCCCGCATCAAAGAACACCTAAATCTGGCAGGATCACAGGAAGAACAAGTTCTTCTTGAAACAGAAAACGCGTGCTTCCTGCACATGACATTGTGACGACCTTGAAATGACTATCGTGTCGGATTGGGAATGGAATAACGCTCTTTTGTTTGAAAAGACGTAATAGCTTATCATTCGAGTCCGCCGCCATCACGTGGGCTACAGACATCGCCCCAAACTGATTCTGTTTAAAGGAACATTAGGAATAGATGTGACGGGGGTCTTGACCACCTCTGTTTCGCCGGCCTTGATAAAACGAAACAACGGGCAGGTGACTTTTATCCATTCCGGAAACTCTGAACATCAAGATGTTGCTCTTTCACGCGCCGGAAACTGTAAACATCAAGATGTTTCTGTCAAGTGTGCGTGAACTCACGTCGTGAAAGCTTTCATCTTCTTCCCCGCTAAGACGCGCTGGTCGCTGTTAGCAGGTCCGGAAGTGCATGGCTCCAAAACTTAACATACCCGAATTGGTTTCTACGAGATCCACATGTCAACACTTCTCTACATGTCTCTTTCTGCCTTCCTGTTAACAGACAATGCCAGACACGTCAAAATAACCTTCTTCTTCTTCTTCTTTTTCTTCTTTTCTTCTTCTACTTCTTCTTCTTCTTCTTCTACTTCTTCTTCTTCTTCTACTTCTCTTCTTCTTCTACTTCTTCTTCTTCTTCTTCTTCTTCTTCTTCTTCTTCTTCTTCTTCTTCTTCTTCTACTTCTTCTTCTTCTTGTTGAAACTACGAGCTGGTGATTTTGTAGCCCATGCGATGAAGATATTGAAGCGCAGCATGATGTCGGATAGGGATAGGGTTACGTTGCTTTTTCTTAAGTCCCGGAGTGGAGTTACAAAGCAGGGGTGTTCAGTACTTCTTTATCAGACTCCACCACCATAAGGACTATAACGATCTCTGCCCCGTTAGCCAGGCTAACCGGGTTTACCAGCGGAGAAATAAGGCAGGGTCTTGATCACCTATTGTTCGCCAACCCTGGCGCTAGCGTGTCAGTCACGGGTTGTTGACCACCAGGTGAGACAGTGTGTTGAAATGAGTATTAAGAAATGAGGAAGTTTTAGAAAGTTTTGTTTGTTTTCTTCTTTCTAAGACTCCCTGTATGAGAAGAGCTGGAGAGACAAAAAACCTTGTCAGAAAGAGACAATGTACTTTCATAGGACATGCAATGAGAAGAGGGGGCATTGAAAATATAACAACAGGAAAAATAGAAGGAAGAAGATCAAGAGGAAGACCAAGAGAAATGATACTGGACAGTCTGACGGGATGGTGTGAGAGATCACCAACTGAACTGATGGCCTGCATGAAGGATCGGGTACTCTGGAGAAGCATAATAGCCAACGCCAGTCGGCACGGCACCTGATGATGATGATGAAGACTCCCTGCGCTTAGACAAACGCCATAATCCTCACAGCGACTACATGGATAAATAAGGCATCCATCACGAAACCCAGTGTGCCACGTTCAAATGAAGTTTGCACTTGAATTTTGCCTTTGGTGACTATATTTAGCATGATCCTCGTCTTTTTATTGACGGGATAAATTGTTCAGTGCGAAGTCAATTCTGCTTTATAACTGAACATCATCATCATCATCATCATCATCATCATCATCATCATGTGCCGTGCCGACTGGCGTTGGCTATTATGCTTCTCCAGAGTACACGATCCTTCATGCAGGCCATCAGCTCAGTTGGTGATCTCCTCTCACACCATCCCGTCAGACTGTCCATTATCAATATAACTGAACACAGTAAATAAATGAATGGCATAATCTTCTAGTTCAGTTATATTGTATTGCTTCTGATTGTATGGTTCTAGCTGTCTATTGTGGTGACTACAGTTACTGATGTACAGACAGAAGGCGAGGAAACACTCCCTGCAATGATATAGTCTCTACAGGACAGCAGGACGATCACATACTGGCACACTGGGTATATCTATTTAAAAACTGCATTACCTTGGCACTCACATCCGATTTACCGAACGTGATGATGATGACGATGATGATGATGATGATGATGATGGTGATGATGATGATGATGATGATGATGATGATGATGATGATGATGATGATGATGATGATGATGATGATGGCTGACGACGAATATATATGAAAACGATTTCTCTGAAACATGCACATTCGGATACAAATAGTTCCGGGCTATTTATCTAACCATGTTACTAGGACAGCGCCGTAAGAATTCAAGCTGTCTAGCAACTATCACATACTTAACACGACTACATTTCTCGACACGGACCGGACTACACCACCTTCTCACTCAACAGTCAAAACCTTTCTCCTCCCTGAGTTGAAACTTTCTTCTTAGACCCATAACACAAAACTTACTTTCCACATGCAAGGAATGACTTGAAAATCACGAACTCTGACAGAGAAAACAAGCATAGGCCTAACTCTAACACAGTAATTTAGAGTTATCTCAAGGGTTAGATACCCTTGACCAAATACTGTCATTAAGTGTTTTGGAGGCCATGTTATCAGCCCCGAAGTTTGTCTTCCAGTGTAGCTCCCCGTAGCTAGACCTGGGTTTGGGATCCTTGGTAGAGAGGACACAGTTGTGGGGTATGTTCTGGAGTCTGGGTGAATGTTTCGCATAGGTAGTCGTGGTTCTGGCGGTGCAGGTGTGCTAGCAGTAAGCGGTGTTCTCCCGTGAGCAGTCTGATGATGGTGTTTTGTTCTCGAAGTGAGAGTTGCAGCATCTTTCCGTTAGATGGTGGGCTGTGCTGGTCAGTCCATCTCATGGTCTCTCTCTTTGCTCTCTCTCTCTCTGCTCTTTCTCTTTGTGCTCTCTCTTTGCTCTCTCTTTGCTCTCTCTCTCTCTCTTTTTGGTCTTTCTCTTTGCTCTCTCTCTCTCTTTGCTCTCTCTCTTTGCTCCCTTTTGCTCTCTCACTTTGCTTTCTTTTGTTCTCTCCTTTTCTCTCTCTCTTTGCTCTCTTTTCTCTCTCTGTCTTTACTCTCTTTTGCTCCCTCACTTTGCTCTCTTTTGTTCTCTCTCTTTGCTCTCTCTCTCTTTGCTCTCTCTCCTCTCTTTGCTCTCTCTCTTCGCTCGCTCTATCTTTGCTCTCTCTCTCTCTTTTCTCTAATTTTTGGTCTCTTTCTCTGCTCTCTCTCTCTTTGTTTTCTCTCTTTGCTCTCTCTCGCTTTACTCTGTCTCTTTGCTCTCTCTTTTTTTGCTCTCTCTCTCTTTGCTCTCTCTCTCTCTTTGATCTCTCTTTCTCTTTGCTTTCTCTCTCTTTATTCTCTCTCTCTCTTTATTCTCTCTCTCTCTCTCTTTGCTGTCTTTTAACCTTCTCTGTTGTTCTTCTCCATATCTCCTTTGGTCTACCCTTACTCCTATTCCCCTGTGGTGTCCATCTTAGTGCTATTATTGCTAGTGAGTCGTCAGTCATCCAGACCACATGTCCCAACCATCGCCAGCGTCTTTCCTCAGTAATCGAAGTCAATGGCTCCATCAGCACTTTTCCTAAGAAGATGTCGCTCCTTGTGAGACTGGACCAAAATATCCGTATAATCTTACATAAACATTTAATCTGGAAAGAGTCCAGTTTGTTTTCTACAATTCTGGTGATCTTCAACATCCACTTTCAAGAATTAGCGAGCTTAAACAGTCCGTCCATAGAGTCCTGTTACTGATGTTTGACTAGCGCTTTTGCTTCCATGTGTGACGAGTCTGACTAGCTTTCAAGGCCTGTAATGGATCCAAATAAAGCGAGGTCCTCTACAGAATCCACTACCACAAGTTCTGATCCATTAGCCTATATGAGTCTGTTTGCTAGGAGCAGCAACAGAGAGGTGGGATAGGGTCTTGGTCCTCTCCAATACTCTGAACCTGATAATTGCCGCCTTCGCTTCCGCATCGCTATCTTTTATCCCATAAAAATGTATGATTTCCTCAACAGTCAAAGGGGGAACTGTATACCTGCAGTGTGAGGCACACTGGATATTTTTTGAAAAGTCACTGTAACAACACATGAAAAAAAATTCACCGGCGTGAAATTCAGGGGCAGCTGGTGAAAATGAAGTATTAGTAGTTGTAGTATTAGTAGTAGTAGTAATAGTAGTAGTAGTAGTAGTAGTCGTCGCCGTAGTAGTAGTAGTAGTAGTACTAGTAGTTGTAATAGTCTTAGTAGTAGCAGTCCTCATATTAGTCGTCGTCGTCGTAGTAGTAGTAGTAGTAGTAGTAGTAGTAGTAGTAGTAGTAGTAGTAATCGCTGTAGAAGAAACAGTAGTAATTGTAGTAGTTGCTGTGGTAGTAGTAGTAGTAGTAGTAGTAGTAGTAGTAGTAGTAGTAGTAGTAGTAGTAGTAGTAGGTGTAGTAGTAGGAGTAGTAGTAGTAGTAGCAGCTGTAATAGTAATAGTGGTAAAAGTAATGGTGGTGATAGTAGCAGTAGTAGTAATAGTAGTAGTAGCAGCAGTGGTAGTAGTAGTACTAGTAGCAGTGGTAGTAATAATAGTAGTAGTAGTAGTAGTAGTAGTAGTAGTAGTAACAGTGGCAATAATAATATTAGTAGTAGTAGCAGTGGTAGTAGTAGTAGTAGTACTAGTAGCAGTGGTAGTAATAGTAGTAGTAGCAGTGGTAGTAGTAGTAGTACTAACAGTAGTAGCAGTGGTATTGTTGTAGTAGTAGTAGTAATAGTAATCGTAGTAATAGTAGTAGTATTGGCAGTGGCAGTGGTAGTAGTAGTAGTAGTAGTAGTAGTAGTAGTAGTAGTAGTAGTAGTAATAGTAATAGTAGTGGCAGTGGTAGTAGTAGTAGTAATAATAGCAGTAGTAATAGTAGTAGTAGTAATAGTACTAGTAGTAATAGTAGTAATTGTAGTAGTAGTAGTAGTAGTAGTAGTAGTAGTAGTAGTAGTAGCAGCAGCAGCAGCAATAGTAGTAGTAGTAGTAGTAGTAGTAGTAGTAGTAGTAGTAGTAATAGTAGTAGTACTAGTAGTAATAATAGTAGAAGTAGTAGTAGTAGTAGTAGCAGCAATTGTATTAGTAGCAATTGTAGTAGTAGTAGTAGCAGCAGCAGCAATAGTAGTAGTAGTAATAGGAGTAGTACTAGTAGTAATAATAGTAGTATAGTAATAGTAGTAATAATAATAGTAGTAGTAGTAGTAGTAGTAGCAACTGTAGTAGTAGCAGTTGTAGTTGTAGTAGTAGTAGTAGTAGTAGTAGTAGTAGTAGTAGTAGTAGTAGCAGCAGCAGTAGTAGTAGTAGTAGTAGTAGTTGTAGTTGTTGTTGTTGTAATAGTAGTAGTGATAAAAGCGATATTTTGGAGTAGAGAAATGCCAACAATGTTATGGCCAATATCATAAAGAGATCAGCGGCCGCCATCTTGCTCGTGCGCTGATAAGACTGATACCGCTTCCGGTAATGTCAACAAGCGGGGTTGATGGGAAGCACGCTGGCAACCAATCAGGACTCAAGGAAGTGGCCAACTCCTGTGTAACAGATGGAACACTTAGGTCTTTAGGTCCACCCCATGGTGTGCCTCACAAACCTACATGCAAAGTACGGCATCCAGGGAGTTTCTAAATTGTGGAAAAAGAACAATGTAACAGAGCCAAAGAACCGAACCTCATATAAGAACCGTGGAGCCTGGTCAAGAAATCAAACCACATAACAGAGCCGAGGAACCTGACCAAAGATGTAACACGGGTAAGGAACCTGACCAGGGAACCAAACCGATGACAAGAACAGAAAATCTGCAACGTGGTATTTAACGTACATTTAAAGCAGTGGTTCTAAATCTGTGCTACACGGACCATCAGGAGATTCACATAGGAATTGTTAGGGTCCACGGACTAGCAAATGTACTGGCTGGATTCAATAACATCTCAGCATAACCTGGGTTCTATTTATTGCTTTATTTTTAATGAGGGGCCTAAAACTGTTCTCTGGCCAGAAAGGGTGTCCAAAACTGTTCTCTATCCATAAAGGAGGTTCAAAACTGTTCTCTGACCAGAAAGGAGGTCCAAAACTGTTCTCTGACAAGAAAAGAGGTCAAAAACTGTTCTCTGGCCAGAAAGGATGCCCAAAACTGTTCTCTGGACAGAAAGGAGGTACAAAACAGTTCCCTGGCAAGAAAGGAGGTCCAAAACTTTTCTCTGGCAAGAAAGGAGGTCCAAAACTTTTCTCTGGCAAGAAAGGGAGTCCACAGCTGTCCTCTGGCAAGAAAGGAGGTCCAAAACTGTTCTCTGGATAGAAAGGAGGTCCAAAACTGTTCTCTGGACAGAAAGGAGGTCCAAAACTGTTCTCTGGCCAGAAAGGATTCCAAAACTGTTCTCCGGCAAGAAAGGAGGTCCAAAACTTTTCTCTGGCAAGAAAGGAGGTCCAAAACAGTTCTCTGGCCAGAAAGGGAGTCCACAGCTGTCCTCTGGCAAGAAAGGAGGTCCAAAACTGTTCTCTGGACAGAAAGGAGGTCCAAAACTGTTCTCTGGACAGAAAGGAGGTCCAAAACTGTTCTCTGGACAGAAAGGATTCCAAAACTGTTCTCCGGCAAGAAAGGAGGTCCAAAACAGTTCTCTGGCCAGAAAGGGAGTCCACAGCTGTCCTCTGGCAAGAAAGGTGGTCCAAAACTGTTCTCTGGACAGAAAGGAGGTCCAAAACTGCTCTCTGGCCAGAAAGGAGGTAAAAAACTGTTCTCTGGACAGAAAGGATTACAAAACTGTTCTCTGGCAAGAAAGGAGGTTCAAAACTTTTCTCTGGCAAGAAAGGAGGTCCAAAACAGTTCTCTGGCAAGAAAGGGAGCCCACAGCTGTCCTCTGGCAGAAAGGAGGTCCAAAACTGTCCTCTGGCAAGAAAGGAGGTCCAAAACTGTTCTCTGGACAGAAAGGATTCCAAAACTTTTCTCTGGCAAGAAAGGAGGTCCAAAACTTTTCTCTGGCAAGAAAGGGAGTCCACAGCTGTCCTCTGGCAAGAAAGGAGGTCCAAAACTGTTCTCTGGATAGAAAGGAGGTCCAAAACTGTTCTCTGGACAGAAAGGAGGTCCAAAACTGTTCTCTGGCCAGAAAGGATTCCAAAACTGTTCTCCGGCAAGAAAGGAGGTCCAAAACTTTTCTCTGGCAAGAAAGGAGGTCCAAAACAGTTCTCTGGCCAGAAAGGGAGTCCACAGCTGTCCTCTGGCAAGAAAGGAGGTCCAAAACTGTTCTCTGGACAGAAAGGAGGTCCAAAACTGTTCTCTGGACAGAAAGGAGGTCCAAAACTGTTCTCTGGACAGAAAGGATTCCAAAACTGTTCTCCGGCAAGAAAGGAGGTCCAAAACAGTTCTCTGGCCAGAAAGGGAGTCCACAGCTGTCCTCTGGCAAGAAAGGTGGTCCAAAACTGTTCTCTGGACAGAAAGGAGGTCCAAAACTGCTCTCTGGCCAGAAAGGAGGTAAAAAACTGTTCTCTGGACAGAAAGGATTACAAAACTGTTCTCTGGCAAGAAAGGAGGTTCAAAACTTTTCTCTGGCAAGAAAGGAGGTCCAAAACAGTTCTCTGGCAAGAAAGGGAGCCCACAGCTGTCCTCTGGCAAGAAAGGAGGTCCAAAACTGTCCTCTGGCAAGAAAGGAGGTCCAAAACTGTTCTCTGGACAGAAAGGATTCCAAAACTGTTCTCCGGCAAGAAAGGAGGTCCAAAACAGTTCTCTGGCCAGAAAGGGAGTCCACAGCTGTCCTCTGGCAAGAAAGGTGGTCCAAAACTGTTCTCTGGACAGAAAGGAGGTCCAAAACTGCTCTCTGGCCAGAAAGGAGGTAAAAAACTGTTCTCTGGACAGAAAGGATTACAAAACTGTTCTCTGGCAAGAAAGGAGGTTCAAAACTTTTCTCTGGCAAGAAAGGAGGTCCAAAACAGTTCTCTGGCAAGAAAGGGAGCCCACAGCTGTCCTCTGGCAAGAAAGGAGGTCCAAAACTGTCCTCTGGCAAGAAAGGAGGTCCAAAACTGTTCTCTGGCCAGAAAGGAGGTCCAAAACTGTTCTCTGGACAGAAAGGAGGTCCAAAACTTTTCTCTGGCAAGAAAGGAGGTCCAAAACTTTTCTCTGGCAAGAAAGGAGGTCCAAAACAGCTCTCTGGCCTGAAAGGGAGCCACAACTGTTTGGGGGGGGGGGGGAGGAGCGGCAGTATAATCGTTGAAAAATGTTTATTTGTCCTCCGCTTCCTCGTACAGGCACATGATGATGATGAACTGGTGTGAATCTTTCCAAATTATTCCACCCAGAATTCCTAAAACATATCTTTTTTTTTGCCTTTCCTGTCACAATTATTGAGAGAAACTGTCTCAAAATGATACAGAAATCTGTTTTCAAAATGATAAAAAAAAACTGTCTCACAAATATAGAAAAACTGTCTGAAAATGATGCAGAAAACTGTCTCAAATGATAAAAAAATTGTCTCAAAACGATGAAAAAAGAAACTGTCTCAAAAGTATACCGAAAACTGTGCGGATATAGAAAACTGTCTCAAAATGATGCAGAAAACTCTCTTAAAATGATAAAAAAAATTGTCTGAAAATGATACAGAGAATTGTCTTAAAATGATTTTTAAAATTGTCACAAATGACAGAAAAATTGTCTGAAAATGATAGAAAAATTGTCTCGAAATGATAGAAAAATTGTCTCAAAATGATAGAAAAAGAAATTGCCTCAAAATTACACACAAATTTGTGTCACAATTATAGAGAAACTGTCTCAAAACGATAGAAAAAGAGACTGTCTCAAAATTCTACAAAAAGCTGTGCGACTATTATAGAAAACTGTCTCAAAATAACACAGACAGCTGCCAGAATGAGACAGAAAACTCGAAATGATACAGAAAAATTCTGTCAAGATGATACAGACAGCTATCTCAAAATAATACAGACAGCAGGGTCGAAATGATACAGACAGCTGGGTGAAAGTGATTAAAAAAAAGGTAACTGTTCACAAAATATTTCCTTCCCGTATTCCTTCACCCAAGGGACATTTTATGCACGTTTTGATAAAATGAACAATTCGTGCACCATACCACGCCATTATCAAAACACTTTGATTGCCGAGTCTTATAGCACGTGTGTGCTAGTTAATTTTAATTTCTCTGTCAGACAGAATACATTGCTTCGGTGCTCTATGTGGGCTGAGCAGTCTACACCTTCTACATATCGGATAAAAAACGGCTTCAGATGGGCTCTAAATTTGTAACATGAATATTCAAGAGATTTTCCCACCCTTTTTTTTTTCAAGCAAACTGTAAAAAGTGTTAAAACGTTCTCCCATCGGTATAGTAATTGATTATGAAAAAGTCTTGCTCAGACGGTGGCAAGGGTTCTAAATATTTTTTTCCAATTACAGACCCCCAGCAGATTGCTCAGTTTGTTCCTGCATCCCCTTGGCCCAGATTGTCGAAATCATCATCATCATCATGAGTGATTACTCATGTTAGGTAACCAGTATGACCAGAAGGCAGTTGTGACGGTAATATTAAAAGAAAAGAACCCCAACCCCCAAGGTGCACTGTACAAGCAAAAGACACCAAACTAACACTAAGTTTATATTTTAGGTACTTAGGCACCTTGCTGACATTAGATGGAAGATTTTAAGCACTTAGGCACCTTGCTGACATATGGAAGATTTTAAGTACTTAGGCACCTTACTTCTTCTTCTTCGTTAGCTTCTACCACCAAGACCGCCCCGTGATCCTACTGAATTTACTCCTGTGGTCCCCGAGAGGACCACAAGAGATCCCTGAGAGGACCACAAGAGGTTCAGTGTATCACGGGGCTTGGGACTGTATTATCGGTGGGTCACAGAAGCGAGATTGAGTTACACCGTGGTTTTCGTTGCACCAGTTTAATCTAGAGTTGGACTTTCTCACCGGAAAACCTCTACATGATTTGGATATCAGTGTATACCCGCCGGGTGAAAGGTGGTTGCCCATCCAGCGTAGAGTTGGACTGTCTCACCAGAAAACTTCAACGTGTTTTGGCTATCAATATATCCCCGCCGGGTGAGAGGTGGTTGCCCATCCAGTCCAGATTTGGAATTTCTCACCGGAAAACCTCAGGGTGATTAGGATACGCATATATCCCCGTCGGGTGAGAGGTGGTTGCCTATCTAGACTGCACTGGTCCAGTGTCTCCGACTTCAGTATTTTGTGGTCATGGCCGCTACCCTTCCTAGTTGTGACCAGGACGGAACTTTTCTCCAGGAGGACGAATCCTCGCCACTAGTAAGTTTCACCCCTTGGTTAAGCCGATTTAGGCATATTTCAACAGTATGCATGTATATAGGACGTGGCCGGCCCCTGAAGCAGAGGTGCCGTGGTGTGAGTAGCTGTCCCCGCGAGACTACTGAATATACCGATTAAGCTTCACTTTAAGCTTTCCATCACCTTTTTCACAGCGCCGCCGCACGGCAACCATAATCGCATTTTCGCATTTTCTTCATTGGCCGGGAGAAGTTTCAATCCACTCGCGGCAGCCCAAGAATCTCGCCAGCAGTGTCTTAGTTTAACCCCTGGATTAAGCCGGTTTATGTAATCTGCCTCAGCATGTGTGTATATAGGACGCGGCCGGCCTCTAGAGCAGAAGTGCCGTGATTTGAGTAGCCCTGACCTTGAGACTACTGGTTACTTCACTTAATCCTTTCCTTCACTTTTTTCCACGGCGGCGCCACGCGGCAACCATAATCGCATTTTTCTTCATTAGCCGGGAGGAGTTTCACCCCACGCACGGCAGCTGAAGAACCTCGCCAGCAGCGGGTTTTAAATCAGAGTTTTCCTTCTCCTAGATGAGCTACCAACCAAGACTCTCATCTACCCGAAGCGTCTGGTTTTCGCCCTTTCTCCTGTCGGTTTAAACAGTTCCTCCATAAGAAGGCCAGGATCTGGACTTGACTGTCAGAGGCTATTTGAGACGCAGGCCTTGGAGACATTTAATTGGAGTGGAGAGCGTATCCCCCACTCCATCTCCGGCTATAACAGTCCTTAGAACCTAGGCACCTTGCTGACATCAGATGGAATATTTTAAGTTCTTAGGCACCTTGCTGATACCAGATGGATTATTTTGATTACTTAGGCGCCTTGTTAACGTCAGATGGAAGATTTTAAGTACTTAGGTACCTGGCTAACATCAGATGGAAGATTTTAAACACTTGGGCACCTATTTAACATCAGATGGAAGATTTTAAGCACTTGGGCACCTATCTAATATCAAATGGAAGATTTTAAACACTTGGGCACCTATCTAACATCAGATGGAAGATTTTAAGAACTTGGGCACCTGGCTAACATCAGATTTAAGGTGTATCACCGAAGTAAAAAGCAGAATTGTATAAGTCAAGACCTCCTTTCAAAAGTTGAAATCCATACTTTGTATTAAGTCACTATCTATGAGAATCTGGAAGAGAATGCTACAGTGTTACGTTGAACCAATCATATTCTATGTAGGCGGAGCTTGGGCGGTCAGTAAAGAGATACAGAGAAGGCTGAACGGTCAGTAAAGAGATACAGAGAAGGCTGGAAGGTCAGTAAAGAGATACAGAGAAGGCTGGACGGTCAGTAAAGAGATACAGAGAAGGCTGGACGGTCAGTAAAGAGATACAGAGAAGGCTGGACGGTCAGTAAAGAGATACAGAGAAGGCTGGACGGTCAGTAAAGAGATACAGAGAAGGCTGGACGGTCAGTAAAGAGATACAGAGAAGGCTGGAATCAGCTGAAATGTGTTTCTTAAGAAGAATGCTGCAGGTACTATGGACAGCGAGGAAATCGAACAAGGAAGCTCTGAAAGAGGAACAAGAAACAAGGAAAATTATAACAAAGATCAACGACAATCCAAATTTGTGGAGTATGATTAAAGGAGAGGCGGGCTAGAGTACCTAACGACAACAGGGAAGATTGAAGGTAGAAGAGGCAGAGGTAGACAGAGAGAAAAGATGTTTGATGGGTTGACATCCCGGCACGGGAAATGCTCAGTGACAAGCTTGTTGAGATGCACAAGGGATCGAGGGTTGTGGAAGGACATGATATCCTAGCCTGTCAGCAGGGACCTTGAGAGAGAGAGAAAGAGGAAGAGACAGAGGGAAAGAGAGAGAGAGAGAGGGAGCGGGAGGGAGAGAGAGAAAGGGAGCGAGAGAAAGGGAGCGAGAGAAAGGGAGCGAGAGAGAGAGAAAGAGGAAGAGACAGAGGGAAAGAGAGAGAGAGAGGGAGCGGGAAGGAGAGAGAGAAAGGGAGCGAGAGAGAGAAGGGAGCGAGAGAGAGAAGGGAGCGCGAGAGAGAGAAAGAGAAAGGGAGCGAGAGAGAGAGAAAGAGGAAGAGACAGAGGGAAAGAGAGAGAGAGGGAACGGGAGGGAGAGAGAGAAAGGGAGCGAGAGAGAGAAGGGAGCGAGAGAGAGAGAGAAGGAAGCGCGAGAGAGAGAAAGAGAAAGGGAGCGAGAGAGAGAGAAAGGGAGAGAGAGAGAGGGAGAAAGAGGAAGAGACAGAGGGAAAGAGAGAGAGAGAGGGAGCGGGAGGGAGAGAGAGAAAGGGAGCGAGAGAGAGAAGGGAGCGAGAGAGAGAGAAGGGAGCGCGAGAGAGAGAAAGAGAAAGGGAGCGAGAGAGAGAAAGGGAGCGAGAGAGAGGGAGAAAGAGGAAGAGACAGAGGGAAAGAGAGAGAGAGAGAGGGAGCGGGAGGGAGAGAGAGAAAGGGAGCGAGAGAGAGAGAAGGGAGCGAGAGAGAGAAAGGGAGCGAGAGAGAGAAAGAGAAAGGGAGCGAGAGAGAGAGAAAGGGAGCGAGAGAGAAAGGGAGCGGGAGAGAGAGAGAAAGGGAGCGAGAGAGAGAGAGAGGGAGAGGGAGAGAGAGGGAGAGGGAGAGAGAGGGAGAGAGATGACTTCAAAACATGTCAAAGCCTGCTTCTACGTTACCTATGATAGACATGAACGTAGAGAACTTTGGAGAAAGTGAAGCTAGGCCAAAAGAGAATTTTGACAGCAGTTCCCATCCCCTATCATTTAGATCTCACACTTCATAAGGGTATGGATACCTCCTGTTTAGAAATTAGAACCCCTGACTTAGAGCCTTGAGAAGAATGTTGAGAAAATTTGGGAAGACATATTTTAAGGACGGCGGAAGTGCAAGAATGTACCGGGATAGATGACATCAGCATGGTGTAAAAGAGAGGAAGAAGACAAAGAAGCAGCAAATGAAATCTGGACTATACTGCGAGTAACATGATAAAGATAAGAACATGTTTGGACTACGCTGAGAGTAAGATGATGAAGATAAGAAAATGTTTGGACTATGCTGAGAGTAAGATGATGACGATAAGAAAATGTTTGGACTATGCTGAGAATAAAATTATGAAGAAAATGTTTTTATTATATTGGCAGAAAGATGGCCAAAACAAGCAAATGATTGGAGCATACTTGTATAAAGATGGCCAAAACAAGCAATTGATTGGAGCATACTTGTAGAAAGATGGGCAAAACAAGCAAATGATTAGAGTATACTGGCAGACAGGTGGCCAAAACAAGCAAATGATTGGGCTACAGTTATGATGTAGAAGTCTAGACCATGAATAAATCAAGAGAAAAGAAAACAGAAGCTCTCAAAACGTGGATATAAAGAATAAGAGAGCGTATTCCGTGAACAGAAAAGAAAACAAAGAAGAGCTAGATCAGCTGAAAGTGAAAAGACAGATATTGAAAATCTTAAGAACAGGACAACTAAGATACTTTGTCAAGAGGCATAGTACTGTATTGAAGACACTTCTTGAAGGCAAGATCAAAAGGAAAGGAACAAGAGGACGACAGCGACATAGATGGGTGGACAGCATCAAGAAATGGACAGGGACCAGCTTGGTCGAGTGCAGTAAACCGGAAAAAAGCAGAACAGACTGGATGCTCATTGCAGGTAACTTTCTGTGGTGATGATGATGATGATGATGACGACGACGACGACGATGGTGATGATGATGATGATGACGATGATGACGACGACGATGATGATGACGACGACGACGACGACGACGATGATGATGACGATGATGATGATGATGATGACGACGACGACGAAGACGATGATGATGATGATGATGATGATGATGATGATGATGATGATGATGATGATCCAGCATCTAGGCACAATTTTTTAAAAAAAGGCTCACCCTAATATACGGCTTGTCTTTTCATGTGCTCACGCAACGAACCACTCGGTTAACAAAGATCTCAATGAAGACAGTTTGAATTCATTGCGCTATGCGGGCCCACCATAAATCGAAGCCCTCGCTATAAGGCTTTCTTTTTTTTTTCTCTCACATCGTTTGTTTCATCAACACTTTTCAAGGAGCACAGAACACAGGACTCTTCACGAGTAGGTTGACAGATCGTGTGATTATGTGAGACATTGGAAATGTATTAGAAAGAAATTGCTGAAGTTTTAAAACTGTTTTAAAATATGAATTTATAACAGGGCATTAATTAAAGTCAAGTCGGCTGGACTTTTCTGTCACATATAGTGTATCAGAACGTTTGTCTTTCTTTTACATTGGAACATTCTAGAAAGTGACAGACAGATAGAGACAGATAGGCAGGCAGGCAAGCAGGCAGGCAGATAGATAGATAGATAGATAGATAGATAGATAGATAGATAGATAGATAGATAGATAGATAGATAGATAGATAGATAGATAGATAGATAGATAGATAGATAGTTTCTCAAAATTGGTTATCAATAACCTGTTTTTTTTTTCAAAATAAAATTATACGGGAACTATATGCTATATATAGTTCTTCTCGAAGTATACGGGGAACTCTACTGCAGACAGCGTAACAACCACACAACTCCTTAGATCGTCAGAGAAAGTGTTCCCCTTTTCAGACAAGAGTTTCGACCCTTTACACTCTTGACACTCTTACTTTTAGGGCGGGCCCCCCTCCCACCCCCCATAACTCCAGAGGTCTATAAGTTGTCGATTTTTTTTTTCGTTTCTTCGAATTGACATCTGGGAGGAGCAATATATATATATAATATATATATATATATATATATATATATATATATATAATATATATATATATATATATATAATCAACAACTTGTCACTCCTCCTGTATGGAGCTTGTCTTGTGCTATCTCCCTATAACTGCGAGCTGGTGTTCTTTGCAGCCGATGCTGTGAAGATGTTGAGGCGCAGCATCGTATCGGCGT
This sequence comes from Achatina immaculata, assembly GCA_009760885.1. Taxonomy (NCBI): domain Eukaryota; kingdom Metazoa; phylum Mollusca; class Gastropoda; order Stylommatophora; family Achatinidae; genus Lissachatina; species Lissachatina immaculata. The sequence continues at coordinate 11,004,049 of CM019712.1, read as the reverse complement.
GGGAGAGGGTTATGGCGACTATTTTTTCAGTCCAGTAGAACAGCTAAAAAGCAGGGGATGTGTAATGCTTCTTTAGCAGACTCCACCACCATGGGGACTATGACGATCCCTGCCCCGTTAGCCAGGCTAGTCCTGTTACTAGGGGTACCAACTAAGAGGTGGGACAGGGTCTTGACGCTAGCATATCAGCTATGCCCAGCAAAATCGCTACAACAGCCATGAGATGGACACCCGAGGGGAAAAGAAAGGGAGGCAGACCAAAGGCTACCTGGTGGAGAACTGTAGAAGCAGAAATGAGTTGCATGCAAAGCACAGCTGCGGACATAATACAAAGGACCGTGAGAGGTGGAGAGAATTTTCTGCTGGCCGGAAAGACGCCACGAGCGAGTGGGTGGGTGAAAAGAAAGAAAGAAAGAAAGAAAGAAGAGCAATAAGAAGACAAAGGATCGTATTAATTCTACAACATGAAATAAAACTCGTCAAGGGAACCAATTTTGCCACGGCACATGATAATGATACATATGAATTACAAATGATCGTATGTTTGCCTCCTAAAGATCACATAAAAAATCGCGGAGCAAATTCTGAAAGATTACGAATCACGACACAAAACAGCACGTCCGGCTTCTCACGCAATAAGGGCGGGGCGAAATTTTTGGGCGGGGCCTATGCTAAATAACAGGAGGAAGTGTGCTCGGCATTGGTTAGTTTATTTATTGTGGGATACACCCGACAAGTGTCGTTCTCCTTTATCTGCTAGCGGAGATAGTTTGATTGATGTTCCGTTTTGTCAACACTTCTACCTCTTGATTGGAGGGATTGGTGACACACTCCGGAAGCTGTTAAAGTGGTGGTGAATGTTGGATGAGATGGGAGGGTTGGATCATGAATGATGACATTTCAGATAGCACGTGGACATGAAGCTGTTTCTTGTTACGGGAAGATAAAAGACGAGAGAGAAAGAAGGAGGACCTGATAATGTATTAATATAAGTCACCACTTTCGTCGACAAGCTGTCATTTCGCCGAGCTAAAAACATGCCGAAGGCTATCTTTAGGCTGTCAAGAACTACTTGGAGATAACAAAGTGAGAAATTACTGTTGTGACTTTAGGAACATCTCTAGGTAATTTTGCTGACCAACCAAAGCTCTATCTCTTACTCAAAAGCTGCAATAGAACCATCCAGTCCAACTACATCTAGTCACCACAGAAGTATCACCAGACATCCATCATCAACCTGCACGTATATTCCAAGAAAACAAAGATGCTTCATCCAATGAATCTCTCGTTACTTTGTATCCAGTATAACACCCATCAGCGTGGATCCAATTCACTCTAGTGGATTAATTTCTGAAGTCTTGCTGGACTTAATACGTGAATCTCAGTCTTTTGTCTCCGCGGAAGAGCTGGCACGGGATCTAGAGAAAATGGTAGAAGCATAACAATGTTTCCCTGGCACATACAGAGCATATTTTCTTTACACAAGGAAAACAACTCATAATCTTTGCTAGAGAATATGTGTGTGGAGTCTTTCAAGTAAACTGAGCACAGCACAAACACTGACACGCGCGTACGCGCTTCTCCATGTTGTTTCATTGTCAGCGGGAAACGACGGTTAGATAGATCCAACTTTTTGCGTCTTATCACTGTTAGGTGAATGTGAATATTGGATTTATCTGGATACTGGATTACTTTCGGCGCTTCACTTCATCGCCACGGGTAACGTTTTCTCTTCTTGTGTATGCTTATCACCATCATCGCTGTTGTCTTCTTCTACTGCTGCGGCTGCTACTACTGCTGCTACTACTACTGTTACTACTGCTGCTGCTACTACTACTGCTGCTGCTACAACTACTACTGCTGCTACTGCTACTACTACTGCTGCTACTACTACTACTGTTGCTACTACTACTACTACTGCTGCTACTACTACTACTGCTGCTACTACTACTACTACTAGTAGTACTATTACTTTCGTGTAGTACTATTACTACCACCACCACCACTATAATTACTACTACTACTGCTATTACAGTAATAATTATTACTAGTATTACTACTAGTATTACTACTACTACTACTACTACTACTACTACTACTACTACTACAAGGAGTACTAATACCGGAACAATTACTACTAGTACTAATACTACTGTTATTACTATTACTATTTTCACTTTTGTTTACCGTCACTAACATGTTTTCTTTATAAGTATTTTCTTCTTCTTCTTCTTCTTCTTCTTCTTCTTCTTTCTTATCTCTTCCTGAAAATCTAGTAACACTGGCAAAGTTTTGTCGGGCCTATAGAGAGTATGACTTTAATGTTTTACCCATATTTTACTTTTTCTTCTGTCTTCTATGCTCACTTTTCTTCCTTTCGATTTTTTATTCTATCTCTTTATCCTTCTTCACATTGTTTCCGCCATATTGTAAGGTCCCATCACATACTTCTGCTATTATTTTGTGAAGATTCTCTTTAATAATAATTCAGAATTAATTTCGGAACTGGCGGAGAATGTACACTACTTAATTTAGGGCAACATGGCCTGGGAACTTAATACTATCAAAAGTTTAGATCTGGGGTGTCAAACATTTAAAGGCCTGAGGCCCACAGCTGTGTTCATCAGATGACTGACCGGCCGGATGGAAATCAGCCAATCTTTACTTAAGGTAGAGAGAGGTGTATGGTGCGGTTTTACAGAGTGAGGGAGGGAGTGAGTAAGGTGAGAAAAAAACAAATAGAAAGCATGAGAATGTATAAATGAAAAACATACAACATCCGATATTTCGGCGTGAGCCTTATTCGAGGATACATATATAATTAAATACAAACACATAGAACTTATCTGAAGTCGCCATCCCTTTTAATCTTTGCTTAATATGCGTGGGGGAATTTTGCTACTGAATAAACATTCACTTGAGGGTATTCTTCAGATCTTAAGCAAGAATTCAACTAAACTGGGACTATATATTAACAGACAAAAAAAACCCCCACAAAGATATAGTAATAGATATAAGTAATAGTGCAAGCAATAGTCTCGGTGGTAATTGACGGAGTGCCAATTGAGAAAGTAGAGTATTTCACATATTTAGGCAGCATAGTGCATACATTTTTCTTTTATAGACTACTCAAAGGCATTTGATTGTGTACAACACCAGAAACTTTGGAAAATAATGAAAAAAAAAATGGGATTCCAACACTTTTGATACAATTACCATCACTGCTGTATCTAGACCAACAGGCAGCAGTAAGAATAAATGGTGAAACAACAACTTGGTTTGACATAAAACAAGGGGTCCGTCAGAGGTGCATACTGTTGCCTTACTTATTTAACTTGTATACTGAAAATATAATGAGGGATATTAGAGAAAATGTAGACAAAGAATAATACGATCTCATAACAATTGGAGGTTAAGAAATACCAGAGATTAGATATGCTGTCCACAACACAAAAGGGAATGGGAAAACTAATTATATCAGTCAGAAATAGTAGTGAAGAGCACATCCTCTATCTTCATACGAAGAAAACTAAATTGATGACAACTGACAAAACAAACAAGGCAGCTGAAATATATATCAATGAGGAAAAAATTGGAAGAAGTGGAGAATTTTGAATATCTTGGATCACCACTAACTAATAATGGAGATACAATGAGGGAAATTAAAAGGAGGACATCTATCGCTCTTCAGAAAGTAAAACAACTAAAGAATCTGTGGACAGGAACAGACAGAACCACAGAAATAAGATTTTTAAGGCCATGCATCTTTCCCATCGTAACATATGCCTATGAGACCTGGGCACTTAACAAAACATCTGAGAAACACATAAATGCCTTTGAATGTAAATGCTACAGAAGAGTTCTTCAAATATCTTGGACACAAAAAAGAACAAATATATCCATACTACAAGAACTTAATATTGAAGAAGGCTGGCTAGTAAAGAGGATTAAACAGAGAAAACTTAAATATTTTGGACACATTAAACGTCATGATAATCTAGAGAAAACTGTCCTGGAAGGGTGCATAATGGGAAAAAGAAAGAGAGGAAGACCAAGGCGAAGATGGTTGCAAGACATCGTTGATAATTTCCAAATGGATGCATCAGCAGCAGGGCATCTTGCTCACAACCGAGAGGCCTACAGGAGTGCTGTTAGGGAGGCAAAGTTCCTCACGGGACATGCAAATGAATGAATGAGTGGATAAATACGGGGGAATGGAAAAAGATGTTAAAGCTAGAATAACCAAGGTCAGGACAGTATTTATCCAACTTAACAAAATATGATCATCTAAGAACATCAAAACAAGAACCAAACTTAGGCTTCTCAATACAAACGTAAAGACTGTCCTACTATATGGTTCAGAGACATGGGTTATGACCAAGACAATACAACAGAGAATACAAACATTCATGAAGAGGAGGTTTTTAAACATTAAATGGCAGGACAAGATCAGGAACAAGGAGGTCTGGGAAAGGGCAGGACAAGAACCTATGAACCTACAAATTATGTCTAGGAAGTGGAGGTGGATTGGCAACATTCTGAGGATACCTAACACCAACATAGCAAGACAGGTACTGACATGGAATCCTCAAGGAAATAGAAAACGAGGAAGGCCTAGACTTACTTGGAGAAGAGAAATTATGACAGTGCTCAGAGACAAGGGATGTACATGGAAGGAAGCAGAGAATAATTCCAAGAACAGGGATGACTGGAGAGCCTTTATCCGTGGCCTATGCTTTCAAGGGAGTGAAAGGAGATGATGATGATGATGATGATGATGATGATATCTTTCCCTCTTATGAACATATAACTAAACATCACTTTTTCTCGGCTAACAACATTAATATTAATAAAACTAAATTACATCTTCATAAAAATCTATTAACGTGCTGGCAGACCTGCAAAGAATGAAGCCACCACAGCCCTACATCCTCGCCAACATGAGAACAGTTAAATACATTATACACAACAAATGCAAGCAGCAGTGGATGGACAGCTGACCCAATAACCTAAACAGAAGATCTGTATATGCATATCAATCAAAACCCAACCCGTAGACCACAACAACATGTTATCTAGTAGAGACCAACACAATCTTTAGGCTGAACACAGGACACACCGTCTTCTGTAAACAGTTACACAGACTGACCACACACCACACACCATCTTCTGTAAACACTTACACAGACTGACCGCTCATCACACACCACACACCATCTTCTGTAAACACTTACACAGACTGACCGCTCATCACACACCACACACCATCTTCTGTAAACACTTACACAGACTGACCGCTCATCACACACCACACACCATCTTCTGTAAACACTTATACATACTGACCGCTGACCACACACCACACACCGTCTTCTGTAAACACACAGACTGACTGCTGACCACACACCACATACTGCATGCACCACAACAGACAATAAGAAGAAACTGTTAAGCACCACCTACTGGACTGCAGCGCACTGAAAGATCTTCGGAAGAACCTGATTCCACCAAACTCCTCAATCACCCACATTCTGTATGGAGATACATAGCAGATGGGAAAAACGAAAAAACGTGTACAATTCACTTTCTGGCACAAAGGGGAAAAAAAAAAGAATGAATAAATTGCAAACCCAGGGATCAGAAAAGTCAAACGTCAAGTCTTAAAAATCTTGCGGGCCGCAGATTTTCTCAACGGCCGCATGGTAACCAAGGACTGCCAGTTGAGCATCCGTGATTTTGATGAATTATGAAAAACTCCGCCGACGGTCGACATTTGTGTAAAATAAAGTAAATAAAATCAGCAGTTCTGATATTGTTTGTTCCATTCTTGCAGATATAAAATTTTTAACTACCGGAAAAAGCTAAAAAACAGAAACGGAGCAATTTTCCTCGAAAAACAAAAATGGCTGAAGTGTTCATTATGAATCTTTTTCTGTGATTTATGCTTGCATCTGGCAGTCCAAAACACAAACACGGCTTGTTGTGACTGATCATGCCACACAAATGCTGGTAGAGTTAGTTATGAGAGAAGCTACTCAAGACCATCACAACTAGCAACTTCCACAGACATCTGGCGCATGCCTCTTTCAAGAACTAGTGATATAAGAGAAAAGAGTCATCAAGTTTACTGATTACTGCCATTTGCCCAGAAAAAAAACTACCAAAACTGAACACAAGAGGAAGAAATACCGACAATCTAAAGTATGAAAATGATACAGTCCTTCTATCTGAGAATCCACAGAACATTCAGAAATTAACAGACAAGATATACAACATAAGCCAAGAATGTAGACTTGGGATTAGTATCAGAAATACCAAAATAATGGCGTTCAGCAAGATAGAACATAAGTCACAGATGCATCTAACTATATACAACGAGAAACAACATCAAGTGATAAGCTACAGCTGTCTGTGCCATAAACTAAGTGAAGATGGGAGATGTTAGACGGAGATAAAGAGAAGAATAGGAATAACAAGCCATACATTCAACACAATGAAATAACATCGCTGTTATCCAGGAATCTATCCATGAAAACAAAAACGACATTTGTAAAATGCGCTATATATTCTGTACAATGTATGGAACAGAAACATGGGCTCTAAGCAAAAAACGTTGGAGGGAAGAATTAGAGTGTTGTATGGACCTTTAAAAAACACATCAAAACAAAGCACTTTAGTGAGACATGAGAGAAAGAAAAATCACAAGAGAATTACCTGGGATTCGAACCACGGACTCCAGTTGGACGAGCAGCCGTCTAGCCACACGAGAACAGCTTACTAACGTACTAAGCCAACTAGCACCTACAACTTAGGTGGTAGTTGGCTCAGTTTGTTGGGGTGGGGATACATAGGTATCCCAAAACATGTCGAGGTTTTCCAGTGAGAGAGTCCAACTCTAGACTAAACTGGTGCAACGAAAATCACGGTGTCACGCAATCCCGCTTCTGAGACCCACCAAGAACACAGGCTCAAGCCCTGCGATGCTCTGAACCTCCTGTGGTCCTCTCGTGTATCTCGTGTGGGATTTCGGGTACCACAAGGGGACCAGGGGATCTATCGAGGACCACAAGAGTAAATTCAGTAGGATCATGGGGCGGTCTTGGTGGTAGAAGCGAAGAAGAAGAAGAATGTTTAAAATCCTCCTCAAGCAGTAGTTCATGAATGTATCCTTTGCTGTATTGTCTTGGTCATAACCCATATCTCCGAACTATATATCAGGAAAGTCTTTACGTTTGTATTGAAAAGCCTAAGTTTAGTTCTTGTTTTGGAGTTCGTAGATGACCATATTTTGTTAAGTTGGATAAATGATGTTCTGGCTTTGGTTATTCTAGCAAAAATGTGGATCTGCAGAAAAGTAAGTCTACACCGAGAAAACAAAATACTTTGGTCATATCAAAAGACATAGTAAAAACTGAAGACCATACTAGAAGGAAAGAGAGAAGGAAAAAGTAATGGGAGGTAGTCTGAGATAGACAGATGGGAAGATAAAATACGAGAATGGGAAGGATACAGTCTGGCTGAGAGCATCATCAAGGCGAGGGAGCGAGAGAACTGGAAATTCATTACTGCCAACCTTCGTACTGAAGACGGTGCACGATGATGATGATGATGATGATGGTGATGATGATGATGATGATGGTGATGATGATGATGATGATTTGCTTTGAAAAAAAAGTACAATCTACGAGTACATCTGTAGTCCCTCGTATGACTACACTTAGTACGTATATCTTCATGTCTCATCCAGCAGACGGTCCAAATTATACCCATCATTAGTCCTATTAGATACCAGCCTCTTATGGCTTCATGTCTCATCCAGCAGACGATCCAATTTATACCCATCATTAGTCCTATTAGATACTAGCCTCTTATGTCTTCATGTCTCATCCAGCAGACGGTCCAAATTATACCCATCATTAGTCCATTAGATACCAGCCTCTTATGTCTTCATGTCTCATCCAGCAGACGGTCCAGATTATACCCACCATTAGTCCATTAGATACCAGCCTCTTACATCTTGGCAGAATGCCAACAGCTCGGCTTTACTTTGTATATAGACACCTCTGGCAGGGCGAAAGACGCTGTCTCATATGGCATTCAGCGACCCATAACTGACCAAGACCCTGTCCCACTTCTCCGTTGGTACCACCCAGTAACAGGCCTAGCCTGGCTAACGGGGCAGAGACAGCCATAGTTCCAGTGGCAGTGGAGTTTTCTAAAGAAGCATTTGTCGACCTGCGCTGTCTAACTCCACTCAGTGCGTGAAAACAAACAAACAAACGGCCGTAACCCGCTCCCAATCCGACAGAATGCTGTGCTTCAACATCTTCACCGCATCGCCTGCAAAGAACACCAGCTCGTAATACGAAGAAGAAGTAAAAAAAAATTGCGTAATATAAGAACAACTTGGGGGGGGGGGGGGAAGTTGAGCGTTAGGGTCCCATTCCACTGTTATATGGTTCTCAAATCTCCATGGGGTATGGACACCCCAGGTTGAGAACCTCCAAACTTGACGAAAGTTGAAAAGATGAACTAGACAGAACAGAATACTGAAAATACTGATACGGAATATTGTATTAGTGATTGTTGTTGGATTTTTTTCCGTAAGTGTTAAGTAGATGTTTTAGGTAGATGATGTTAAGATGTTGTGTGATGTAGTAAACTAGATGTTTTCTGTGGGCAATGTTGCTGTTAAGATGTTGTGTGAGATACTAAACTAGATGTTTTCTGTGGACAATGTTGCTGTTAAGATGTTGTGTGATGTAGTAAACTAGATGTTTTCTGTGGGCAATGTTGCTGTTAAGATGTTGTAAACTAGATGTTTTCTGTGGACAATTTTGCTGTTAAGATGTTGTGTGAGATACTAAACTAGATGTTTTCTGTGGACAATGTTGCTGTTAAGATGTTGTGTGAGATACTAAACTAGATGTTTTCTGTGGACAATGTTGCTGTTAAGATGTTGTGTGAGATACTAAACTAGATGTTTTCTGTGGACAATGTTGCTGTTAAGATGTTGTGTGATGTAGTAAACTAGATGTTTTCTGTGGGCAATGTTGCTGTTAAGATGTTGTAAACTAGATGTTTTCTGTGAACAATGTTGCTGTTAAGATGTTGTGTGATGTAGTAAACTAGATGTTTTCTGTGGACAATGTTGCTGTTAAGATGTTGTGTGATGTAGTAAACTAGATGTTTTCTGTGGACAATTTTGCTGTTAAGGTGTTGTGTGAGATACTAAACTAGACGCTTTCTGCAGACGATGTTGCTGTGAAGATGTTTTCTGAGTATAGTTTGGAAGTTTAGAACTGGAGGTAAACAAAACTGAGTCTTTCTTATGCCTGAACAGAGTTCAGACTTTCTTCCTTTCTTTCTTACGCCGGGACAAAGTTCAGACTTTTCTCCTTTCTTTCTTACGCCGGGACAGAGTTCAGACTTTTCTCCTTTCTTTCTTAAGCCGGGACAGAGTTCAGACTTTTCTCCTTTCTTTCTTAAGCTGAAACAGAGTTCAGACTTTCCTCCTTTCTTTCTTACGCCGGGACAGAGTTCAGACTTTTCTCCTTTCTTTCTTAAGCTGAAACAGAGTTCAGACTTTTCTCCTTTCTTTCTTAAGCTGAAACAGAGTTCAGACTTTTCTCCTTTCTTTCTTAAGCTGAAACAGAGTTCAGACTTTTCTCCTTTCTTTCTTAAGCTGAAACAGAGTTCAGACTTTTCTCCTGACTTTCGTCTCAGCCTCTTATCTCATGCTCCGAACCTAAACTCCATGAAGGTCTCCAGGTATTGAACACTTCTGGAGCACGTGCTCTGAGGTCTGCAATCTTCCCTCAAAGGAGTCGAAAGTATAGTCCGTGGTTCGAATCCTGATCGTTATCTTTCTATTTTTCTATCTGTGACGTCTAAAGTGCTTTGTGTTACTTCTAGGCCAACCACGTAAAGCGGTACACTTATCACTTTATTGTGCCACTGTCCTTTTTGTTACTTTATTGTACGCTGTACTCTTATTGCGTTACTGTACTGCAGTACTCTTATCACTATACCGTGCAACTGTACTCTTTATCTCTATACTGTGCGGCTGTACTCTTATCTCTGTACCGTGCCGCTACTTTGCAAGCCTCGTTGTTTCCTATCTAGCAAGGTCGTATGTGCTTCAACACAAGACAGTACGAAAAAAAAAACCAAGAAAATAATTAAGTTAACAGTACTTCCAGCTCCCGGGGCGTTAGAGTAGGGCAGTTGTCAGTGCGCTTGCCTTTTACCGCGAAGCTGGTGGTACAAGTCTAGCTAGAAACACCCCGGTCATCCCCAGATGCAGAAATGAGTATCCACCTTCTTCTGGGGCTGATGAAAGAAAGATGTCCTTGCGTGATACTGACCACACCCTCTAGTGTGTCGACAGGTCAGGGGAAATATGGGCACTTAATACCACATCCCTCAGGTGCTCCATGGAAGTGATATGACCACTTAATACCACATCCCTCAGGTGCTACATGGAAGTGATATGACCACTTAATACCATATTTCTCAGGTGCTCCACGGAAGTGATATGACCACTTAATACCATCTCTCTCAGGTTCCCCACGGAAGTGATATGACCACTTAATACCATCTCTCTCAGGTTCCCCACGGAAGTGATATGACCACTTAATACCATCTCTCTCAGGTTCCCCACGGAAGTGATATGACCACTGAATGCCATCTCTCTCAGGTTCCCCACGGAAGTGATATGACCACTGAATACCATTTCTCTCAACTGATCTATGGAAGTGATATGATCACTGTATTTCTAAAAACATGCCCCAGTTTTGTTCTTAGACATTTCCTCTACCTTAAACCTATGTTCTTTCCTCTATGCTAAACCAATGTTCTTTCCTCTATGCTAAACCAATGTTTTTCCCCTACGCTAAACCAATGTTCTTTCCTCTACGCTAAACCAATGTTCTTTCCTCTATGCTAAACCAATGTTCTTTCTTCTACGCTAAACCAATGTTCTTTCCCCTACGTTAAACCAATGTTCTTTCATCTACGCTAAACCAATGTTCTTTCCTCTAAGTTAAAGCAATGTTCTTTCCTCTACGCTAAACCAGTGTTCTTGCCTAACGCTAAACTAATGTTCTTTCCTCTACTCTAAACCAGTGTTCTTTCCCCTACGCTAAACCAATGTTCTTTCCTCTACGCTAAACCAATGTTCTTTCCTCTACGCTAAACCAATGTTCTTTCCTCTACGCTAAACCAATGTTCTTTCCTCTACGCTAAACCAATGTTCTTTCCTCTGCGCTAAACCAATGTTCTTTCTTCTACGCTAAACCAATGTTCTTTTCCCCCACCCCCAGGTTTCTGATGACTACAGGAAGGTCAAGACGTCCCTGGACAAATCTAATCCGGACAGTGAGAGCTGGATAAAGATAATCCACAGAGCACAAACCCACAAACAGCGGAACCACATGGCGGTCCATGTGGACAAGCAGGTAAGATCCCTCATCCAGCACCCACTTTCTACAAAGCTGGCGGTGTCCAAAACAAACTCTGTTCCCCGGTAGCATGCGGACGTCTTATCATACCCGCAGTCCTTCATCATTTGCGCTGTTTCTTCTAGCTGTAAGCATCACATGACTGTAGAGATGAAAATAAAGAAGTGAATGTTCACATTCAAGTAAATAATTTATATCACACACGTGGGCCATTAATTAAGATCTTTCCTTTCTCTATTCACTCATCGTGTCAGGAGTGTTTGTATGCTCTTGCGGCCTGCCACTCAAGGTCTAGTAATACTCCTAATGAAATATGCAGATGTCGATCTTCAAGTTCCTGGCTTCTAGAGTACAGAATCTTCCTCTCAGTTTTCTTTCTTTTCCCTCTTTCTCTATCCCTTTTTCTCTAGCTCTTTCTTTCTTTATTTCTCTATCTCTCTCTCTCCCAACCCTCCCCCTCCCTCTCTCTCTCTCTCTCTCTCTCTCTCTCTCTCTCTCTCTCTCTCAGACGGGCCTGCGCGCCCAATTCTTTACAATTTTGAAATAAAGATCAATCAGTCAATCTCTTTTCTGTCTCTCTGTCTTTCTTTGTTTCTGTCGCTTTCTCTCAATTTCTTTTTAAAATTTTCTTTCTCTCTCTCTCTCTCTCTCTCTCTCTTTCTCTCTTCCCCGCTCTCTTATTCCCTTTTTTTCTCTCTCATTCTCTCTGGGCAGAATGTTAGACCGACCTGCTTGTTCAAATCTTAATCCTTTAAAAATAAATATCTATCTCTTTCTCTCTCTCTCTGTTTCTCTCTCTCTGTTTTCTCTCTGTTTCTCTCTCTTTTCTCTCTTTGTTTCTCTCTCTCTGTCTTTCTCTTCTTTCTATCTTTCGCTGTCTTTCTCTCTCTGTCTTTCTCTCTCAGTTTTTCTCTCTCTGTCTTTCCCTCTCTGTTTTCCTGTCTCTGTCTTTCTGCCTTACTCTTTCTCTCTTTCTCTCTGTGTCTTTCCCTCTCTGTCTTTCTGTCTCTGTCTTTCTGCCTTAGTCTTTCTCTCTGTGTCTTTCTCTCTGTGTCTTTCTCACTCTCTTTCTCTCTGTGTTTCTCTCTCTGTGTTTCTCTCTCTGTGTCTTTCTCTGTCTTTCCCTCTCTCTGTCTTTCTCTCTCTGTCTTTCTCTCTGTTTTTCTCTCTGTGTCTTTCTCTCTCTCTTTCTCTGTCTTTCTCTCTCTGTCTTTCTCTCTGTCTCTCTCTTCCATGCCAGTCAGGTGTTGGTCGTCGCGGATTTGCACAACCATCTATCCTTTGCTTTTTTCTATAAGCTGTATTTTGGACTATGTTTCCTACCAAGTATCTTGTTTCTTTGTCTTCCTTTGTCCCTTTGTCCCTCCAGTTTTCCTGTTGTCATTAGGTGTTCCAGTTTACCTCATCTCAAAACGTGTTCTACAAATCTGGACTGTCATGTTCTGAATTTTGCCATAATTTCTCTCTTCTGCCCAGCCTCGCTTAGAACCTCTTCGTTTGTTTTCTTGGTCGTCCACAGAAGATACCGGCCCCTATTTGTTATCTTGGTACACTGGTCATACAGAGTGTTTCAGTGTTACTGTACACATTCCTGGGGGCCACTGTAGGAAATACAGTTACCCGGAGAGAGTGTGTCTTATTTTGTAGAGAAATTCTCAGCTTTTTACACATACAGTAATATATTCAATACCGGTTCTGACGTACTTAACATATGGGGCTCCTACACCCCACTATATGACCCGCAACCTAAATTCTGCTAAAGTTCTGTCATACTAGATAGATAGATAGATAGATAGATAGATAGATAGATAGATAGATAGATAGATAGATAGATAGATAGATAGATCAGTCAATCAGTCATTTGCATGTCCCTTGTGGAACTTTGCCTCCCTAACAGCACTCCTGTAGGCCTCTCGGTTGTGAGCAAGATACCCTGCTGCTGATGCATCCATTTGCAGATATCAACGATATCTTCGCCTTGGTGTTCCTCTCTCTTTTTTCCCATTATGCACCCTTCCAATACGGTCTTCTCTAAATTATCGTGACGTTTAATGTGTCCAAACGAGAGAGCTAAAGACATGGTTCCAGTAAAGAAAACAGAAAAGAATAGATGGATTACAGTAGGCACACTGAACTGATAAAACAAAGTAGAGAAATGAAGACACAATGGAAAGTGACAAACAACAACAAAGAGGAATGTAAATCTTTAACAAAAGAAGTACAAAGAAACATAAGAAAAGACAAAAAACAATACATACATGATTGTTGTGAAAGAATAGAAGGACGTCAGAAATGTGGAAGTGATAGTGAAATGTTTAAAGAAATGAAGACTTTGATGAGAAATGTCACACTTAAACTAAATGTAAGTTGTGATGAGATAGGTAATACCTTGACAGAGACAGAGGAAATTCTAGAAAGATGGAAGGAATATTGCAGAGGAATATATGAAACAACCGGATGTGAAAGCAGAAATCAACAGTGTGAATTATTATTGGAGGAGAAAGAACCCGAAAGTTTTATAGGCAATAAAGAATCTGAAAAAAATCGTAAATCACCAGGATGTGATAACAGCTGAACTTATTAAAGCAGGAGGAAAGGAATGTGCAACAATCTATCATGCACTATGTAAAAAGATATGGCATTCAGGTATTTGGCCAAAAGAATGGAAAAGAACTGTATTCATACCACTGCCAAAAAAGGGGAACCTCAAATTATGCACAAACTACAGAACTGTTGCCCTGATTAGTCATGCCAGTAAAATTCTGTTAAAAATCATAATGGGTGGACTTCGAAAGAAAATAGAAGAAGAAGTCAATACGGTCCAAGCTGGTTTCAGGCAAGGAAGAGGATCAAGAGATCATATATTCAATATAAGATTAATAATAGAGAACTGCAGAGAGTTAAATGTGAATCTATATTTATCCTTTATAGACTACTCAAAGGCATTTGATTGTGTACAACACCAGAAACTTTGGGAATTCATGGAAAAAATGGGATTTCCAACACGTTTGATACAATTAACATCATTGCTGTATCTAGACCAACAAGCAGCAGTAAGAATAAATTGTGAAACAACAACTTGGTTTGACATAAAACAAGGGGTCCGTCAGGGGGTGCATATTGTCCCCTTACTTATTTAACTTGAATACTGAAAATGTAATAAGGAGTGTTAGAGAAGATGTAGACAAATGATATTACGATGTCATAACAATTGAAGGTTATGAAATACCAGAGATTAGATATGCTGATGACACAGTATTACTGTCCACAACATAAAAAGGAATGGAAAAACTAATTATGTCAGTCAGTAAGAATAGTGAAGAGCAAAGCCTCTATCTTAATGCGAAGAAAACTAAATTGATGACAACTGACAAAACAAACAAGGCAGCTGAAATATGTACCAATGAGGAAAAATTGGAAGTAGTGGAGAGCTTTGAATATCTTGGATCACTACTAACTGATAATGGATATACAATGAGGGAAATTAAAAGGAGGACATCTATCGCTCTTCAGAAAGTAAAATAACTAAAGAATCTGTGAAGAAGAGCAGACAGAACCACAAAAATAAGATTTTTAAGGGCATACATCTTTCCCATCCCAATATATGCCTGTGAGCCAAAAAAAAAAAAGGAACAAATATATCCATACTACAAGAAGTTAACATTGAAGAAGGCTGGCTAGTAAGAGGATTAAAGAGAGAAAACTTAAAATATTTTGGACACATTAAACATCATGATAATCTAGAGAAGACCGTCTTGGAAGGGTACACAATGGGAAAAAGAAAGAGAGAAAGATCAAGGCGAAGATGGTTGCAAGACATCGTTGATAATGTGCAAATTGATGCAATAGCAGCAGGCCATCTTGCTCACAACCGAGAGGCCTACAGGAGTGCTGTTAGGGAGGCAAAGTTCCGCAAAGTACACGAAAATGAATGAATGAATGAAGTATGGATATATTTGTTCTTTTTTTTAGTGTACGTGATATTTGAAGAATGTTCTGTAGCATTTACAGTGAAAGGCATTTATGTGTTTCTCAGCTGTTTTGTTAAGTGTCCACAGATAGATAGATAGATAGATAGATAGATAGATAGATAGATAGATAGATAGATAGATAGATAGATAGATGGATGGATGGATGGATGGATGGATGGATGGAGGGATGGATGGATGGAGGGATGGACAGACAGACAGACAGACAGACAGACAGACAGACAGACAGATAGATAGATAGATAGATAGATAGATAGATAGATAGATAGATAGATAGATAGATAGATAGATAGATAGATAGATAGATAGATAGATAGATAGATAGATGGCAGAGGTTCATAAGTTTACTTCAACAAATTATAAATCTTAAGCTCGTCTGTAACTATAAATCTCTCTAACATATTCTCTTTTCTCTTATCTTGTCCTTTCTTCCTCAACCTCTTTGTTTCTTGCTTCGCTTTCCTTTTACGACAAATCTTGTCCCGCTGTTTCAAACACGCGACGCTGAAAGTCAAATATTTTAATACCACTCAACAATACCAAGCGCCCGGTGACTTGGCATTTTTAGACCCCCAGTTTTTTTCTCCTGGCACTTGACTTTGTCTTTACAAGGGGAGTTTGTTCTGAGAGAGCCCTAAAACTGAACAAAGATGTGGATGTCTGGCGCGTTCTTTTGAGTGGCGGTACTCGCGAGGATGAGTTTGTGTGTACTATCAAGAAGAAGAAGAAGAGGTGTAAACGAACAAGAACAAGAAGAACAACAACTACAAGAAGAACAAGGAGAAGAAGAACAGCAAGAACAAGAAGAACAACAAGAGCAAGAAGAAGAATAGTAAAAAGAACAAGAAGAACAAGAAGACGAACAACATCAAGAAGAAGAACAACAAAAAAAAAACAAGGAGAATAACAAGAAGAACAACAAGAAGAATCAGAACAACAAAAAAAAAAACAACAACAATGAGATGAACAAAAAGAAGAAGAATAACAAGAAGAATACGAACAACAAGAAGAAGAACAAGAAGAAGAAGAAGAACAACAACACCAGGAAGAAGAACAAGGAGAATAGCAACAACAAGAAGAACAACAAGAACAAGAACAACAGGAACAAGAACATAACAAAGAACATCAAGAAAAACAACAATAAGAAGAGTAAAATCAATAAAAAGAACAAGAAGATGAATAACAAGAAAAACAACGACAATAAGAAGAACAAGATGAAGAATAACAACATCAACTCAATAAGAAGAACAAGATGAAGAATAACAACATCAACTCAATAAGAAGAACAAGATGAAGAATAACAACATCAACTCAATAAGAAGAACAAGAAGAACAACAACATGGAGAATATCAAGAAGAAGAACAACAATAAGAATAACGAGAAGATCAATAGAACAAGAAAAAGAACAACAAGAAGAAGAACAACAGCAACAACAAGAAGAAAACAACCAGAAGAATAACAAAAAGAACAACAAGAACAACAGGGAGATCAACAAGAAAAACAAGAACAACAAGAAGAACAAAAAGAAGAACAACAAGATAAAAAAGAACAATAACGAGAACAGCAAGAACAACAAGAAGAACAACAAAAATAACAAGAATAAGAACAAGAAAAATGACAAGAAGAAGAACAAGAAGAACAACCAGAAGAACAAAAAGAGGAACAATAACAAGAAGAACAACAACAAGAAAAAGAACACGAAAAACAAGAAGAAAAACAAGAACGATAAGAGGAACAACAAGAATAAGAACAAGAAGACACGAACATCAGTGTGTCGTACTACTAAATGAATGTGAAGGGAAAAAACCCCCAGAGTTACACTTAACATGTTTCTGTTAGTATATTAAGAGAAAAATACATTCCCGTCAAAACAAGTCTCATTTACACAGGGCGAGACTAGAACTGAACTCATAGCGAAGTTAGTGTAAAACCCTGGATTCTTCTCTCTCTCTCTCTCTCTGAACCTTAAGTGCCCAGGGCACATGGGGCTTCCGCAAGGGTTTTCCACAAATGCCTGTCTTTCGCCTTTTTTTCTGCTCTTGCCCAGGTGAGCCCTCTATTGCTCAACATCCTTTCTGTTGTTCTTCTCCATATCTCTTTTGGTCTACCCTTACTTCTGCTCCCCTGTGGTGTCCATCTTAGTGCTATTTTTGGTAGTGAGTTGTCAGTCATTCGGAGCACATGTCCCAACCACGCCAGCGTCTTTCCTCAATAATTGTTGTCAGTGGTTTCATCTGCATTTCTGCCAATAAGATGTTATTTCTTATGGTGTTTGGCCAAAATATTTTTTTAATTCTACGTAAACATTTAGTCTGGAAAGAATTCAACTTGTTTTCTATGGTTTTGGTGATTTTCCAGCATTCACTTCCATAGAGTAGTACACTTAGAACATTACTCTTAAATATCCTGATTTTCATATTTATGCTTAGTTTATTTGATTTCCATATATTCTGTAGCATTGCAAAAGCCTGGTTTGCTTAGTAAGTCTGCTGTTGATGTCCTCTGTGCTGTCTCCATTTTCTACTACTCTGCTGCCAAGGTATACAAATTCGTTGACCTCCTCCACTAACTTGTTATCTACTCTGAGTACATTTCTGTTGTTCACATTTTGCTTCATTAACTTTGTCTTTCCTACGTTGATCTTTAGTCCTATGTTGTTTGCATTCTGGGTTAACTTGTTTATTTTATCTTGCATATCTTTGTGACTGCTTGATAACAGACAAATGTCGTCCGCAAAGTCAAGGTCCTCCAGCACTGTGTTAAGGGTCCATTGTAATCCTCTGCGTTTGTCTGATGTTGCCTCCTTCATTAACCAGTCTACTGCCAAGATAAATAATGTTGGTGATAGTACACATCCCTGTTTCACTCCTGTTTGTACCCTAAAGCTGCTGGAGGTATGTTCTCCACAGATAACTTTGCACTGAAAACCCTCGTATAGGGCTTTGATTACATTAACTATTTTATGGGGGAGGCCATGCCATCTTAGGATTTTCCACAGTGCATCTCTGTTGACACTGTCAAAGGCTTTCTCAAAATCTATGAATAATGCATATGTTGTGCTATGCCATCATTTGCCTGTTCTAATATTTGTCTAAGTACAAATATATGGTCTATGCATGATCTTCCTTTCCTAAATCCTGCCTGCTCTTTCCGAAGTTTTTCCTCAAGTGTTGGTACAATTCTGTTGATGATTATTCTGCAAAATACTTTACTAGTGAGTGGCAGTAGGGTAATGCCTCTCCAGTTCCCGCAATCTCTGAGGTCACCCTTCTTTGGTAGTTTTACTATAAGACCAGTTTTCCACTCCTCTGGGGCTTTTTCTAAATCCCAAATTTGTTGTAATATCCGGCAAAGTTGTTTTGGTGTTTCTGTTTCTTCTGCTTTCAACATCTCAGCAGTCACTTCATCTTCACCTGGTGCCCTGTCTGATTTTAGCATCTTTATCGCCTCTTTTACTTCATTTATTGTTATTGGTCCTGTATTGATGTTTAGTTCCGCTTTTGCTTCAGGTATATCTATTGCTTGTGCTGCTTGTGTTCTGTTTAGTAGGGTGTTAAAGTGTTCCCTCCATCTTTCAATTTTTTCTCTTTCTCCACTGACCAGTTATCCATTTTGTGTTCTTACTGCACTTTCACATCTTGTATTGAAGTTACCTGTCATCTGCTTTGTGATTTTATATATGGTTTTCATGTCATTTGTATATGCTGCTTTCTCTGCTGTCTCTGCTAAGTTGTCATAATACTGACGTTTATCTTGACGGCATGATTCCTTCACTTCTTTGTCTTTTTGTGCATAATTACTTAAAACTCGTTCTTTAAGCCGTTGTGATTTGGTGTTCAGTAATTTTTTCTTGATTTCTTTTCTTTGCTCTATCTTTTCCCATGTGGTCTCACTTATCCATTCCTCTTTTCTCCTTTTCCGATATCCCAGCACCTCTTTTGCTGTTTCCTGTAGTGTTTTATTGAACTCTAATATGGACACTTCTGCTTCGTCTTGTAGGACACTGAAGCGGTTCTTAAGTATTATTGAGAATTCATTTCTTGTTTGCTGGTCTATCAGTTTTCTTGTATCAAAATGTATCTTTCTGTGTTCTCCGATTCTGGCTTTCCTTAATTTTAGTTTTATTTTTGCTACCAGAAGGTTGTGATCACTTCCTATATCTGCTCCTTTCCTTGCTCGCACATCTTGTAGTGACCGTTTCCACTTGTTGTTTATTAGTATGTGATCGATTTGGTTTTCTGTGGTTTTATCTGGTGACCTCCAAGTCACCTTATGGATGTTTTTGTGTTGGAAAATTGTCCCTCCGATGGTCATCATGTTTTCTTCACAGAAACTGCACAGTCTTTCTCCATTTTCATTTATTTCTCCGATTCCTTCTCTTCCCATGATTCTTCTTCTATCTTCATTTCCTTCACCTACTTTTGCATTGAAGTCGCCCAAGATGAGTAGCATATCATGCTTGGGTATTGTTTCTACTGTGGCTTGGAGGCTGTTGTAAAAATCTTCTTTTAATTCCTCTTCAGCTGCTTTTGTTGGTGCATAACAAACTATAATAGACAGCTTCGTGAATCTTGAGTTGAACCGTGCATATAATAATCTCTCATTTATTGGGGTCCATTTCAGCAATGCTCTTGATGCTTCTTTTGTTATAATCAATGCTACTCCTCCTTCATGAAGATCTTCTTTACCTGACCATATTATTGTATCTTCTGTGTGCTGTGTTGTTAATTTCCTTCTGCCTTGTCCTGTCCATCTTGCTTCTTGTATTCCTAGTATGTCTAGTTTGTATCTGTGCATTTCCTTGATGGTTTGTGCTAGTTTTCCAGTCTGGTTTAGTGTTCTTACATTCCAGCTGCCTATATGCATCTTTTGTTTAGGTTCCAGGAGGTCTGCAGTCGGGCTGGGGACTTCCAGTGGCTGGCTTTCATCCACAACCTTCATGGGCTCAGTTTCCTGATACGCATTTCTCCTTCCACCTGCATTTGCTTTTTCCCTTGCTTCTGTTTCTGTAGCAGTCTGATAGTTTTTTACCAGATAGGGTTGCTGGCCCTATGCTGAACCCTCCTTAGTCGCCTTTTACGATCATGCATGGTAGGGTACAGTGGTCCTATTCTTTACAGATCCCGGGTACCACACGGGTACCTGGATTCTTAGTCATACATTATAGACAAGAAAATGACGCTGATGTGACTTTTAAAATGGCTTACATATGAAAGGCGTGTATTACTATGACTATGAGTAACCAGCTTTGTAATTCACTTTACGAATAAAGTTTTCTACTTTATGCTTTGCAACTGAACGCGGATATAAAAGAAATCGACTATCTACTTTTATCGCAAGTGATACTATCAGGTTCCGTACATTTTTTTCTCTCACTATTTTGATTTTATTTGAACTTTAGGGTTCATAATATCTATTTTATGATAAGTGGTTTTGCAATGACTTCTAAAATAGACACCAGGATCTTTGAAAAGTCAAGATCTTTGGCGAAACTGAGGATTACTCATGGCGGACTCATCTTTTAAAGATTGCCTGGTTGGATTATCCAAGCCAATGCTTTTATATGCATTTGGTCGGGCGTGTTGAAATCAGCAAGTAATATCGACTTACGGGACTCTTTCAGATGACGCATGCGCACTATGTTTGCTTTTCATTTCAAGTACCTGTGTCGCGGGGATGCGTCGTACGAAAACTCGTAGGTCAAGGGCAGCACAAGAAGGAAAAGCATGATCGCTGGCCCGGCAGGTAATGGGAGTGAGATTTTCGGGATATCATTCCCTGGTGCACAGTTTGAAAACCACTTATCAAAATGTTGAGAGATGCTATCAACACAATCTTGCATTGTTACCACCTCCGCTTCCTAGCAAACAAGCCCACATTTTGTGGGCCGTCTTCCAGCAGTATGCATACCAGATGCGCGTATCATTCTGCAGGCCGTCTGCGTTCCGTTTGACCAGATTTGAACTGATCGTCTCATCCTTCTCTATTCATATTTTCGCCTCCTAAATTTGTCGCATGACTGGTCTCGAACCACATCTCTTTGGTCCATGAACCGACTCCCTTCTTTATGAACGCCAATCTCAACCTTACATCTCCCGTTTACGTGAACTGCGTATTCACTTTCATTCAAATATATGTTTATAACCAATACAGGTGTTCCTCTCACCTGTCCCCTCAACAACCGGCCACGGCGGCGTTTGAGACTGGGGTCTTCTTTCAAGACTGTTTGCTAAGATTCTCTGGTGAAAGTGTGACCGTTTTCTCGTTGTGTTTCAGTCGCTGCCTGCCCTTACAGATGTTAAATGCTGATGTGGGATATTGTTGGACCAGGGCGATTTAGTTTTAGCAACCACCAAACGCCTCCGACAGATCTGATATCAGGAGCAAGCCTTTATAGATTTTTAAAATTCCTATTTAAGGAAAAAAAAAATTAACTTTATATAAAAAACAGAACTTTTTATTTTATAAAGAATAGAATTTTAATTTATTATAAAGACTAGACCTTTAACTTGTTATAAAGAATATAACATTAATTTATTGTAAAGAGTAGAAATTTAAACCTATTGTAAAGAATAGAACTTTAAGTTCTTTTATTCAGCCCAGAAGAAGAACAACAAGAAGAAGAACAAAAACAATAGCAACAACAAAAAGAAGAGCAACAACAAGAACAAGAACAACAATAAGAAAAGAAGAAGAACAACAACAATAAGAAGAGCAACAACAAGAGGTAGAACAACAAGAACCACAAGAAGAAGAATAACAAGGAGAAGAAGAGCAAGAAGAACAAGAGAAATAACATGAAGAACAAGAAGAAGAAGAAGAACAACAACAACAAGAACATGAAGAAGAAAAAAATAACAACAAGAAAAAGAACATGAAGAAAAGCAAGAAAAACAACATGAAGAATAACATTAAGAATAACATGAAGAACAAGACTAACAACAACACAATGAAGAAGAACATGAAGAAGAACATGAAGAATAACAAGAAGAAGAAGAACATGTAGACGAACATGAAGAAGAACATGAAGAAGAACAAGAAGAAGAAGAACATGAAGACGAACACGAAGAAGAACATGAAGAAGAACAAGAAGAAGAAGAACATGAAGACGAACATGAAGAAGAACAATAAGAAGAACAAGAAGAAGAAGAACATGAAGAAGAACATGAAGAAGAACAAAAAGAAGAACATGAAGAACAACAAGAAAAACAACAACAATAAGAAGAACATGAAGAAGAACATGAAGAAGAACAAGAAAAACAACAACAGTAAGAAGAACATGAAGAAGAACATGAAGAAGAACAAGAAAAACAACAACAGTAAGAAGAACATGAAGAACAACATGAAGAAGAACATGAAGAAGTACAAGAAAAACAAGAAGAAGAAGAAGAACATGAAGGAAAAACAAGAAAAACAGCATGAAGAATAACATGAAGAACAAGAATAACAAGAACACGAAGAAAAACAAGAAAAACAACAACATGAAGAACACCAAGAAGAACATGAAGAAAAACAAGAATAAGAAGAAGAACACGAAGAATAAGAACAACAAGAAGGACAAGAGAAAGAACAAGAAGAACAAAAAGAAGAAGTACAACAGGAAGAACAACAAGAGGAAGAATAACAACAATAAGAACGACAACAACAAGAACAAAAAGATGTAGAACAACAACAGTAATAATAAAAACAACAAGAACATGAAGAAGAAGAACAACAAGAAGAACAACAAGAACAAAAAGGTGTAGAACAACAACAGTAATAATAAGAACAACAAGAAGAACAAGAAGAAGAACAACAACAACAACAAGAACAAAAAGAAGAACAAAAAGAAGATTAATAAGAACAACAATAAGAACAACAACAATAAAAAGAAGAAGAAGACTAACAGTAACAACAAGAACAACAAGAAGAACATCAAGAACAAATACCGTAGAGGAGTCAAAGCTCTCTCGCGCAAAGAAAACCAACGAAGTTTAACATTTTCGCTCCAATGACCTCACCATCGAGTAAAGACACAAAAGACACCAAGACCAGCCACGCTTCTAGTTCGCAGTAACAGGGAGATCTACCAACTGCGCCACCAACAATGACTGTCAATCACTGCACCACCAGCAGTGATTGTCAATCTCCTACATTACGCTGAAATAAAACATTCAACTTTTCTAATTCGCCATCATTTCAATTCACTTGTCAGATGGTAGCGCAGTTTTTTTTTTCTAAACAGGAATAAAAAATCGACGTACAGAGAATAGAAACCTATAATAAATAATAATAGAACTTTTAATTTACTATAAAGAATAGACTTTTAAATTATTATAAAGAATAGAACTTTAATTTATTATAAAGAATAGAACTTTAACCTATTATAAATAAAAAATAAAACTTTAAACTTATTATAAAGAATAGAACTTTAAACTTATAAAGAATAGAACTTTAAACTTATAAAGAATAGAACTTTAAACTTATAAAGAATAGAACTTTAAACTTATAAAGAATAGAACTTTAAACTTATAAAGAATAGAACTTTAACTTATTTCGCTGTCTTTCTTTGGTGTTTTTTAAACCATCTGACCTGTGGGAGCCGGGGGGGGGGGGGAGGGAGGGTTGATGACGATGTCCAATCTGGCAAATCTGGCAATCAATGACCCCCGTAGCTGACAAGCTAGAGTCAGGATTAGCGAACCGCAGCTGACCAAGACCCTGTCCCACCTCTCCTTTGGTACTCCCAGTACCAGACCCTGCCTGGCTAAAGTGGCACGGATCGTAGATGTCCCCATAGGGGGTGGAGCCTGCTAAAGAAGTATAGCACACTTCCCACCTTTTAGCTCCATACAGGGCTGAAAAAAAAAAGATCGCCATAACCCACTCCCAAACCGACACCAAGCTGCGCCTCAAGATCTTCGCCGCATCGGGCGCAAAGAACACCAGCGAGATTGAAGACAAAACAAACTGCCCAATTTCGTATTAATGTGAAATATCAAATTCCAAATTACTCATTTAGCATTGAAAATATAATGAGCAATGTTAGAGAAGACGTAAAGTAAAGGTAAACGGTAAGATTCCCGTTGCCGCGCCATTAAGGCATATTGGGGAATACGGTGTTAGGCCCGTATTTTCCGTGACCTGAGATGAACCCCGGTGCATTTTTGGTGTGCGTCAGAAAAAATCCCACTGCCGGGACTGAACCCAGAACCACCATATCAGTAAACCCAGCGCCTAACCACTCAGCTAACCAGGCCGCCTACAGAAAATGTAGACAAAGAATATTACGATGCCATAACAATTGGAGATTATCAACGATAAATGGTATGAAATGGTATGAAATACCAGAGATTAGATATGCTGATGACGCAGTATTACTGTCCACAACACAAAAAGGAATGGAAAAACTAATTATGTCAGTCCGTAAGAACAGCGAAGAGCAAAACCTCTGTCTTAATGCGAAGAAAACTAAATTAATGACAACTGACAAAACAAACAAGGCAGATGAAATATGTATCAATGAGGAAAAACTGGAAGAAGTGGAGAGTTTTGAATATCTTGGATCACTACTAACTAATAATGGAGAAACAATGAGGGAAATTAAAAGGAGGACATCTATCGCTCTTCAGAAAGTAAAACAAATAAAGAATCTGTGGAGAGGAGCAGACAGAACTGCAAAAATAAGATTTTTAAGGGCATGCATCTTTCCCATCGCAACATATGCCTGTGGGACCTGGACACTTAACAAAACAGCTGAGAAACACATAAATGCCTTTGAATGTAAATGCTACAGAAGAGTTCTCCAAATATCATGGACACAAAATAGAACAAATATATCTATACTACAAGAACTTAATATTGAAGAAGGCTGGCTAGTAAAGAGGATTAAAGAGAGAAAACTTAAATATTTTGGACACATTAAACGTCATGAGAATATAGAGGAGACCGTCTTGGAAGGGTACATAGTAACAAAAAGAAAGAGAGGAAGACCAAGGCAACGATGGCTACAAGACATCATTGATAATCTGCAAATGGATGCGTCAGCATCAGGCCATCTTACAAGCGAGAGGCAGTATGAGTGCTGTTAGTGAGGCTAAGTTCCGCACTGAACATGCAAATGGCTGGTTGATCACATTCCAGTGCAGCTATTTACGGTAAGTTGTGTTCTGAAACAACAAAACGGCAGATAAAACCGAAGCGTCGACCCTTACGATTTGGCCTATTAGATTTGCATGAAAATTGTCTTAGTCATTTCCTTATCAGAACTGGCAGGTTTATGGCCAGCTTTGAGATCTGATTTTGACCTAGGAACGTCCGTGGAAGCATTTATAGCACCTGGTCTGGGAGGGGGAAAGTTATATTGGCCTTCCTTCTTTATTTTGTTGTTTTACTTCTTTTGAGCTGCAGACAAGATACTCTTAGGAGTCTGTTATGTGGTGGTGTCAGAACTAAAAAGTCCTCCTCCTTCCTCTTCTTCTTCTTCTTCTTCTTCTTCTTCTTCTTTTGCTTTGCATGATTATAGCCTCAGATATCAATATTTATTGTCGGGATAAACTACACAGTTTTCTGAGTTCATGCTTTGAGCCCTAAAGTCTTCCAGTGTAGTTTCATGTGACCAGAGCATGGTTTGGGCTTCTTCTTTTAGATAAGACAGAGCTGCAGGATGTTCTCTTAAGTCTGGAGATCTGTTTGACAAGTCTTAGTCAGGAGTATGTGGCAGGGGGCAGTGTCCCTGTGTAGTCTGAAGATGTTGGTCTGCTCTTCACGCGAGACTTGTGACATCTGACTCTTCACGCTAGACTTGTGACATCTGACTCTTCACGCTAGACTTGTGACATCTGACTCTTCACGCTAGACTTGTGACATCTGACCCTTCACACGAGACCTGCGGCATCCGACCCTTCACACGAGACCTGCGGCATCTGACCCTTCACACGAGACTTGCGGCATCTGACACTTGGTTGTTCTGGTCAAGTTCATAGCTTAGCCGCGTTATACAGGGGAGTGAACTGCAGTGGTTAACTTGAAGATTCAGAGCGGTCCCCTTAAAGGCGATCTTCTCTGAGGGCTCCACCATCATTTTAACATCAGCAAGTTCTGCCCTGTTAGCCAAATCGAGTATGTAGATAGGAGCATCAAAGGAGAGATGGGATAAGATTTTGGCTAGCTTTGATGGGATAAGATCTTGGCTAGCTTTGATGGGATAAGATCTTGACTGGCTTTGATAGGATAAGATCTTGGCTAGCTTTGATGGGATAAGATCTTGACTGGTTTTGATAGGATAAGATTTTGGCTAGCTTTGATGGGATAAGATCTTGGCTAGCTTTGATGGGATAAGATCTTGGCTAGCTTTGATGGGATAATATCTTGGCTAGCTTTGATGGGATAAGACCGTGGCTAGCTTTGATGGGATAAGATCTTGACTGGCTTTGATGGGATAAGATCTTGGCTAGCTTTGATGGGATAAGATCTTGGCTAGCTTTGATGGGATAAGATCTTGGCTAGCTTTGATTGGATAAGACCTTGGCTAGCTTTGATGGGATAAGATCTTGGCTAGCTTTGATGGGATAAGATCTTGGCTAGCTTTGATGGGATAAGATCTTGGCTAGCTTTGATGGGATAAGATCTTGGCTGGTTTTGATTCAATGGCCCTGAAACTCGCGACGTCACCGTAGCGCAAGCACGTTTTCTTTCTAGTCAGGCACGTTTTCTTTCTAGTCAGGCACGTTTTCTTTCTAGTCAGGCACATTTTCTTTATAGTCCGGGACGTTTTCTTCCCAGTCAGGCACATTTTCTTTCTAGTCAGCAGCTTTCTTCCGAAACCAAACGCCTTTTCCCCCAACCAAACACCTTTTCATCCTTAGAATTGACACATTTTCTACCGATCCAAACATTTTTTTTTTCAAATCAATCGCCTTTTGTCCCAGCGAAACGCTTTTTCTTTTCAGCTAGGCATCTTTCTTCATAACCAAAAGACCTTTTCTTCACAACGAAATACATTAAAAAATTTTTTTCCCAACCAGACACCTTTTACTTTTAGCTAGGCACCTTTCTTCCCAGCCGGGCACCTTTTCTTCCTAGCCGGGCACCTTTTCTTCTTAGCTGGGCACCTTTTCTTCCTAGCCTAGCATCTTTTCTTATTGGGTGGGCACCTTTTCTTCTTAGCTGGGCACCTTTTCTTCTTAGCTGGGCACCTTTTCTTCCTAGCTGGGCACCTTTTCTTCCTAGCCTAGCATCTTTTCTTATTGGCTGGGCACCTTTTCTTCTTAGCTGGGCACCTTTTTTTCTTAGCTGGGCACCTTTTCTTCTTAGCTGGGCACCTTTTCTTCTTAGCTGGGCACCTTTTCTTCTTAGCTGGGCACCTTTTCTTCCTAGCCTAGCATCTTTTCTTCTTAGCCAGGCACCTTTTCTTCTTAGCCAGGCACCTTTTCTTCCTAGCCTAGCATCTTTTCTTCTTAGCCAGGCACCTTTTCTTCCTAGCCAGGCACCTTTTCTTCCTAGCCAGGCACCTTTTCTTCTTAGCCAGGCACCTTTTCTTCCTAGCCGGGCACCTTTTCTTCCTAGCCAGGCACCTTTTTTCCCTAACCTTAAGTCATATAAGTGAGCAGCAGAGCATGTCGTAATATAATAATAATAGAAATAATAACAATAATTTCAACTTTCGCCAGAAAACTGGTTTTAGAGACGGTTACTGAGATTCTAAGCTTCTGTGTGTATTTGCCCTGCCCGTGATCCGCTACCCGTCTTCCCAGCAGCTCTACTGATCATCCACAAGGTGGCACGTGGTGCAGACATCTGTCAAAGTTTGACAAAGCTACAAAAGGCGTGAGAGAGAGAGAGAGAGAGAGAGAGGAGAGAGAGAGAGAGAGATCTTTGCATGAACCGCAGTTCAAACGCTATTCTGTGTCACGAGAGAGAGAGAGAGAGAAATGTGTCACCAAAGTCTTAAGAGTAAAAAATATTTTGGACCAATTTTCAGTCCAATTTTTCTTATTAATATGATAAATACCCGGGGGGTCGGGTAGAGAACTCACAGCAGTTTAGTTCTTAGTCCTACCCCAGCGCGAGCTGACATGGCCAGAGGTCTGTATCTCCACGTTTCACTTTGGAAAGAACACCTTGTATAATAGACCGTAAGATCACTCTCATCCCCTCCCCTCATTTTTCTGTTCTGGCTAAGTGGTGATATGTCTACTAAGTGGTGATAGGTCTACTAAGTGGTGATAGGTCTACTAAGTGGTGATAGGTCTACTAAGTGGTGAGAGGTCTACTAAGTGGTGATAGGTCTACTAAGTGGTGATAGGTCTACTAAGTGGTGAGAGGTCTACTAAGTGGTGATAGATCTACTAAGTGGTGATAGGTCTACTAAGTGGTGAGAGGTCTACTAAGTGGTGATAGGTCTACTAAGTGGTGAGAGGTCTACTAAGTTGTGAGAGGTCTACTAAGTGGTGAGAGGTCTACTAAGTGGTGAGAGGTCTACTAAGTTGTGAGAGGTCTACTAAGTGGTGAGAGGTCTTCTAAATGGTGACAGGTCTACTAAGTGGTGATAGGTCTACTAAGTTGTGAGAGGTCTACTAAGTGGTGATAGGTCTACTAATCCGGTGGTACTGGTTTCGAGTCCTGCTGAGGGGGGGGGGAAGTAGTTTTTTTCTGGTGCCACCACATAAAATGGTTACAGGGCCCACCCAGCCTCTACAAATGGGCACCAGAGAAATCTGGGAAGGTAAAGCAGCCAGGCCTGATACTGACCACATCACAATTTCATGTGCCGATGATCCCAACACCGAAACCCCAATATGCCTTAATGACATGCAAACGGGGATTTTTACCTTCACTTTTTATGTCACGTGACGTGTGCATCCCAGAACGTTATTCCCTGTCACAGCTTCCCTGAATGCGGTCTTGAGGAAGATGACCAACATCTGGCAGGGACACATTCAGGCTGTCCCTGATGTCCTGAGTCCACCTGCGGCGAGGTCGTCCCTTTTGCCGGGCACTATGTCTTCTACTTTCAACCTCTCCAACCCCTTGTGTCTGTGGTTGTGGCCGAAGTATCTCAGCTTCCTAATTTTTATGGCATTTACGAGCCAGTTTTCTATGACACCTAATCTCATCAATGTCTCTTCATTTGATTTTCTTTCTACCCATAATATTCTAAATGCCCTTCTATAATATTTCATTTCAAATGCATTATTCTCTTTTCTAGTGATTTGTTCACATGTTCACGTAAAGGTAAAATCCCCGTTTACGTACCACTAAAGCATATTGGGGTTACGGTGTTAGGGCCATCGGCACATGAAAATGTGATGTGGCCAGTATCATACAGTCCTCACGTTTAGCATTCCTACGAGAAGCACAGGTGTGCTGCGACAGAAATGTTTGTTAGTGTGTCGCAACCTGAAAAAAGCTTGAGAACCTCTGCATAAACAACTGTAGAGTCAATCACGGCGATAGCTACTGTTAGAGTTCGTTCCTTTTTGCCTCTCCGGAGCGACGTACAAAGAAGTGAGTTTGGGTGACGCAGGTAGACCTGCTTATCATTGTTATATGATAACAAGGTAGCTGGATCTGCCTTTTTGAAAGAACTGTCATTCACACTTGTTCTAAACCAGTGACAATCACACCCTTTTCTACTATCTGTCAAATGTACGGAAACCAGATTTGGCCAAGTAAATTATTTTGATGATCTGCGATCGAGTTCGCCCAATTCGCACCCGGCAAACTGCAAAGATCTTAGCAACTTATCGGACTGTTTATTTTCAACTGCGATGGTCAGTGTTTCAGGGCATGAAGCCAGCACACTTTAGATGGGAAGAATAATAATACAAGATTTGATCAGGCCCAGAATAATACAAGATTTGATCAAGCCCTGTCAGAGTTTCTCAAAACACATTCCCGGCTGATTTTGTTTGCCTGTTTGGATTTACATAAAAATTTTAGATAAAATAACTGATATGAACACCTCTTATAAATCTGGAATATTTATTTGGTCTGAATAGTTGCACATTCTGTGGCGTTAGAAGGAATGAATTATTAAGGCACTTTAGGGGGAAAAAAATTCTTCAGAAGTGTCATATGAGAAGAAGTGTACCCTGGCCACACACTGGTAAAATCTAAAAAAAAAGGGGGGGGGGGGGAGAGAAAAAGCAGAAAACCAGGGAAAATATTTGAAATGCCGAACAGAAAACGGGAAAAGAAGTCGGTAGATTTGATAAAAGATATTAGGGGGCTCTCAAAATGGAGAAAGACGATCCCACGGGCTTATCGACACTGCAAGGATTGAAAGAATATGTATTTTAAACCAATGGTTTTGATCATTTCGCTGAATGCAACATTTTTTTAAAAATCCGTATTGTAAGTTCTAATTTTGGGTTATCGTTTATGACCGATACTCGCAAAAAATCGTGCCTTACCTGGCAAGGTCTACAGGTTTGGTCTCCTCATTTTAAGTAAGTGGAAAGGACATGTCAGACGTCGGACAGACAGACAGACAGACAGACAGACAGACAGACAGACAGACAGATAGATAGATAGACAGACAGACAGACAGACAGACAGACATATAGATAGATAGATAGATAGATAGATAGACAGACAGACAGACAGACAGACAGACAGATAGATAGATAGATAGATAGATAGATAGATAGATAGATAGATAGATAGATAGATAGATAGATAGATAGATAGATAGATAGATAGATAGATAGATAGATAGATAATGTCTCTGTTACACTGCGAACTGATGTTCTTGTAACTGATGAGATAAAGATGTTGAGGCACAGCATGGTGCCGGATTGTGAGCGGGTTATGGCGGAGATTTTTTTTTCAGTCCCTGTTCAGAGCTATAAAGCAGGGAATGTGCATTGCTTCTTTACTAGACTCCACCACCCTGGAGATTATAGCAATCCCTTCCCTGTTAGCCAGACTAGGCTTATTACTGGGGGTACCAACGGAGAAGTGGGACAGGGTCTTGATCAGCTATGATTTGCAAACCCTGACGCTAGCGTGTTGGCTATGGGTCGCTGATTGCCAGACCGCTCGGATGTGACGCTACATGTCGTGTAAGACTGCTACTTTAGCCTGTGCAATTTTTGTAGTCTTGTTACAATATCACTCACAATTCTGGTGTAATATACCAGTACGTAACTTTATCACTCTCGTGAGGCATTTTATAATGCGTAGGTAAATTAAGATGGACACCACAGGGGAACAGAAGTAAAGGTAGACCAAAAGAGACATGGAGAAGAACAACAGAAAGGATGTTGAGCAATAGAGGGCTCACCTGGGCAAGAGCAGAAAAAAAGGCGAAGGACAGGCATTTGTGGAAAACTCTTGCGGAAGCCCCATGTGCCCTGGGCACTTAAGGTTCAGAGAGAGAGAGAGGTAAATTAAAATCTTATGCAATGAAAGCAGGTAGGAGATGTGGTACTAGTGCCAATATATTCCATGACCTGTCGGCCACATAGAAAGGGTCTTGACCAGCAGTTTACACTTAACCTCCCAAACTCCAGAAGAAGACGGGCACCCATTTCTACAGGTGGGTGACTGATTAGCCTCCGACCGGATTCGAACCACCGAGCTTGGCCATGAGACACTAGCACACTAACCACTTCGCCACTCAACTTGGCTAATGGGACATGTCCAGATGGCAAAGACCCCCTTCCACTTCTCAGATGGCGCTCCTAGAAGCAGTTTCAACTTGGCTAACGGGGCATGTCTTAGTTGCCATTGTCTAACTGGGCATGAGCCTCTTCACCTGCCCCACTCCTAGAAGCGGACTCAACTTGGCTAACGGGGGATGTCTTAGTTGCCATTGTCTAACTGGGCAAGAGCCTCTTCACTTGCCCTACTCCTAGAAGCGGACTCAACTTGGCTAACGGGGGATGTCTTAGTTGCCATTGTCTAACTGGGCAAGAGCCTCTTCACCTGCCCCACTCCTAGAAGCGGACTCAACTTGGCTAACGGGGGATGTCTTAGTTGCCATTGTCTAACTGGGCAAGAGCCTCTTCACCTGCCCCACTCCTAGAAGCGGACTCAACTTGGCTAACGGGACATGTCCTAGTTGCCATTGTCCCATTATACGTGAAAGTGTAATAGTTTTCCTACAGTTTACCTAAGCCTCTCTCATTTGTGCGATACTTTCCCAGGTGTTCTACAAATCTCTCCGTGGCGTTCACGCTGAGGACAAGATGCTGCTGTACGCCAGAGAGGCCGTATGTCCTGGGATAGACATGGAGCCTCTGGCTGGACAGAGCTTTTCAGGTAAGTTCCTTGACTTTATTGCTTACCCTTCACGCGAGAGTTTTCATCTATTCTTCTTATCGTTTCCTCTCTTTTCCGGGGTGTCCGCAGTTATCTAATGTCGGTGGGTGCGATGATGATGATGATGATGATTTTATTTCCTGTTTTGTCCATCTTCTGTATTAAAGCTTCCTTCATCTATCTTTTAGTCAAAAAGTTCTCTCTATTTTTCTGTCACAAGTTTTATCTTTCTATCAGCGTTCTCATATGCCATTCTGTCACACCTACCTTTATTTATATCAGAAGACACCTTTTCTTTCTATCTGAATCAAGTCAATCTATCTTTCTACCAAAAGACACGTTATCTTTCTATCTAAGAAGACACTTTATCTGTCTATCGTTGGTCACATTTATGCATGTATAATATCTTCTGTCTATTCTGCTGATGTATCTTTTTTAACCATATGATTCTTCTGTCTTTCCATCATCAGTCCAGTCTTTCTATCTTTCTATCATCAATCCCGTCTTTCTGTCTTTCCATCATCAGTCCCGTCTTTCTATCTTTCAATCATCAGTCCCGTCTTTCTATCTTTCAATCATCAGTCCTGTCTTTCTATCTTTCAATAATCACGCCTGTCTTTCAGTCACCATTCCCGTCTTTTCATTTTTCAATCATCAGTCCCGTCTTTCTATCTTTCCATCATAAGTCCCGTCTTTCTATCTTTCAATCATCAGTCCCGTCTTTCTGTCTTTCAATCTTAAGTCCCGTCTTTCTGTCTTTCATTCATCAGTTCCGTCTTTCTGTCTTTTAATCATCAGTCCCGTTTTTCTATCTTTCAATCATCAGTCCCGTCTTTCTGTCTTTCAATCATCAATCCCGTCTTACTATATTTCAATCATCATTCTTGTCTTTCTATCTTTCAATCATCAGTCCTGTCTTTCTATCTTTCAATAATCACACCTGTCTTTCAGTCATCATTCCCGTCTTTTCATCTTTCAATCATCAGTCCCGTCTTTCTATCTTTCCATCATAAGTCCCGTCTTTCTATCTTTCAATCATCAGTCCCGTCTTTCTGCTTTCAATCTTCAGTTCCGTCTTTCTGTCTTTCATTCATCAGTTCCGTCTTTCTGTCTTGTAATCATCAGTCCCGTCTTTCTATATTTCAATCATCATTCTTGTCTTTCTATCTTTCAATCATCAGTCTCGTCTTTCAATCTTTCAATCATTATTCTTGTCTTTCTATCTTTCAGTCATCAGTCCCGTCTTTCTATCTTTCCTTCATCAGTCCTATCTTTCTATCTTTCCACCATCAGTCCCGTCTTTCAATCTGTCCTCCATCAGTCCTGTCTTTCTATCTTTCCATCATCAGTCCCGTCTTTCTGTCTTTCAGTCATCAGTCCCGTTTTTCTATATGTCAATCATCATTCTTGTCTTTCTGTCTTTCAATCATCAGTCCTGTCTTTCTATCTTTCAATCATCAGTCCTATCTTTCTATTTTTCCTCTATCAGTCCTATCTTTCTATTTTTCCACCATCAGTCCCGTCTTTCTGTCTTTCAATCACTATTCTTGTCTTTCTATCTTTCAATCATCAGTTCCGTCTTTCTATCTTTCCTCTATCAGTCCTATCTTTCTATCTTTCCACCATCAGTCCCGTCTTTCAATCTGTCCTCCATCAGTCCTATCTTTCTATCTTTCCACCATCAGTCCCGTCTTTCAATCTTTCCTCCTCAGTCCTATCTTTCTATCTTTCCACCATCAGTCCCGTCTTTCAATCGTTCCTCCATCAGTCCTATCTTTCTATCTTTCCACCATCAGTCCCGTCTTTCAATCTTTCCTCCGTCAGTCCTATCTTTCTATCTTTCCACCATCAGTCCCGTCTTTCAATCTTTCCTCCGTCAGTCCTATCTTTCTATCTTTCCACCATCAG
Source organism: Achatina immaculata (assembly GCA_009760885.1). Lineage (NCBI taxonomy): Eukaryota > Metazoa > Mollusca > Gastropoda > Stylommatophora > Achatinidae > Lissachatina > Lissachatina immaculata. The sequence goes on along the minus strand of CM019712.1, from coordinate 10,969,442 downwards.
TCCCGTCTTTCAATCTTTCCTCCATCAGTCCTATCTTTCTATCTTTCCTCCATCAGTCCTGTCTTTCAATCTTTCCTCCATCAGTCCTATCTTTCTATCTTTCCACCATCAGTCCCGTCTTTCAATCTTTCCTCCGTCAGTCCTATCTTTCTATCTTTCCACCATAAGTCCCGTCTTTCAATCTTTCCTCCATCAGTCCTATCTTTCTATCTTTCCTCCATCAGTCCTGTCTTTCTATCTTTCCATCATCAGTCCTATCTTTCTATCTTTCCATCATCAGTCCTATCTTTCTATCTTTCCATCATCAGTCCTATCTTTCTATCTTTCCATCATCAGTCCTGTCTTTCTATCTTTCCATCATCAGTCCTGTCTTTCTATCTTTCCATCATCAGTCCTATCTTTCTATCTTTCCATCATCAGTCCGATCTTTCTATCTTTCCATCATCAGTCCTATCTTTCTATCTTTCCATCATCAGTCCTATCTTTCTATCTTTCCTCCATCAGTCCTATCTTTCTATCTTTCCATCATCAGTCCTATCTTTCTATCTTTCCATCATCAGTCCTATCTTTCTATCTTTCCATCATCAGTCCTATCTTTCTATCTTTCCATCATCAGTCCCGTCTTTCTGTCCTCCAAACTCTTCAACTCTGTAAATTCACCCCCACGGGATTGCCTGCATAAACCGACGGTAATTCCAAAAATAAAACTATTCGATATAAAGAAATCGATACCAAATCATTAAACAAGGCAAACAAAGGGCACAAAAAAAACCCAAAACCCTCCGCACTAAAGTATCGATCTGCGACTGACAAACAAATATTGATTGATCGGTATCGATCCGCTCACGTGGCTGATTACAATAATGGCGGGGACGTAGATGAATGCGGATATTTTTCAATATTAACTCCTGAACTTCTAATGCAATAAATGCAGATTAATTTTTTAAGCTCCTGATTCTTAACTCTTTATTTTTCTAAACGAAAGTTCCCGAGTATGGTCTCTCCTTGCATTCTGTGTATTCGACGGCTTGGTACGGCCATCTCTGCGATGACGTAACTACAACGTTAATTGTTAATACTTCTCTTGACTGGATCTGTCAAGTGGATTACTAAATCCATTGTTTTATCCTAGGATTTATTATCCCAACCTAGCGCGCGTGCGACATCCCTGCTGGCCGCATTAGTTTTATCCGCGGACAAAGCTGATCGCTGTCTCGTCGTCATTTTCAACCGGTAAGATGATTTCATCCATTTGTGGAAGTCACTTTTAGGGCATGCTTTTTTTAAAGTGAAGTTTTAAATTTGACAGTATTCTTATTTCCGTGGATATCAACTCGGCTGGATGTGCGAATGTGGCAATTCCGTACTTTATCCGCCATTATACTTCCGCTTTGAGTGGGGGCAAGACAGTTTATTTTCAGTTTATTTTGTATTTGTTCCGTGTGTGTCTGATACGAGATTCAAATTTTACATGTTTTCACGAGAATGTCCGGGTTTTTTTTCGGTTTTGCTTTTAAATAAGCAACAGCGCTGTCCAGATTATAATTTTACGTGCCATCTCTTTACAGGCAGATAAAAAAAAAACAAAAAACCATTAGATTTTATATTTTGAGCCAAAGAAAAGACTTGAACCTGAACCCTTTGATCATTAAACGGGCATCTTTTCGTTAAATTATCTGATCTGCGACAAAGGTTTATATTGTATTTTTTAATGCTATTGCTTTTTTTGAGATAACCAGGCGGTTGCGTTTGAGGAGATCATGGTTTCGTAATATTAGGAGGTGAGGTGTTGCCGACCCTTCTCCAGGGGCGATAAGACGATCGAAGGGCGGTGAAGAAATACCATGGAACCTGGAACATCGGGATCAACTAAAGGAAAATAAAACCTCTTTTTTTATGTATGAAATGGAAGGCAATGGGAGGTCAGCAATATTCTACTGGGTCTAAGCTGTGCACATAAGAAGATCACGCCGGGCACAAAATTTTATATGCTGTGCGAAAAATAATAACCTTTCTACTTTGACTTTTCAGTTTCCTTGTGTTAATCTGCGCTATGGCATTACTGAAGAAAAGTATGGTAGCACTACATGAGTTTATTTTAATGATTTCTTTAGATTTTATTATTTAGTAATTAGTCTGTAATTTGACGATATATCACATCTACACAAATTTGACAATTTTGCGCCAAGAACCCCAAATGCATAAAGGGGGTCAGCCTGAAAAGTTTGGGAATCACTGAATGTAGATTAGTGTTGTAAGACTCTCGTAGAACCGCATACGGATTAGGACAGCTTGTTCTCAACACTGAAGTGGTATAGAAGTTCTTTGGTAAAAACTATTTGAAGTTCATTTTCAAATATTTCGGCAGAATTTTTCTTAATGGGTCCGTCATTACGGGTACCTTCTTCTTCTTCTTCTTCATCTTCTTTTTTCTTCTTCTTCTGTATTCAGTTTCGCATGCTCAGCTTTCTAAACAGGTAGTCGGGTTGCCTTCATGACTCCAGCTGTCAGCAGGAGGTCCTCGTAGGAGCCCCAGAGTTTCTCCTCATTGCTTCTCTCTCAGGGCCTTACCTGGGCTCCGAGGTCTCTGTATGTAGTCCAGGTCTGTAATATGTGTTCAAGGATCTAGGGATCGTTCTGGTACACGCATTGGACTGCTGATGCAGCCTTTATCTCGTGGAGATGAGCGTTTAGTCTGCAGTGTCCGATTCGTAACCTGAAAATTGTGGTCTGTTGTTTGTCTAGTCTCAGTACGGTGTCTTGTGGGTCTTCTACTGTTTGTCCTCTGCCTCAATGTGTTTGGTATTTCATTTTAGCTAATGCTTTCACTTCCTTTTGCGATATTTTTTGTCTGAGTTGTCTTTTCTTTGTGCCTTCCTTTGCCAATATATCCAGATACGTAAGTGACAGCATGCATTTTAGGATCAGTGAATCAGATCTGGTAAAGACCCTGCCCCACCTCTTCTTTGGTGCTTCTGGTGATAGGCTCTGCTTGGCTAACGGGGCTTCGTCTTGCTTGCCATAGTTCAGCTGGCTAAGACCCTTTTCGACTTCCCCGATGACGCTCCTACAAGCAGACTCAACATGGCTAGTTTGGCATGTCCTGCTTGTCACTGGCAAGCTATCCAAGGCTCTGTCCCGTTGTTACTCCTTATAACCGGCATTTCTTACCATGACAGGCTCAGAATGGACAAGGGTGACATCGCTGAAGCCGTATTTGAAAGACCGCGGGAAAATGAAGAGCTGAAATGGAAGAACAATGTGGCTGTGAGGAGACTGCTGGATCCAGGACAAGTTAAAGGTCCTAGCAGGAAACCTAAACTGCGCGGCAGAAAACGCGTGGTAAAGAAGCAACGCTTGATGCTACTAGCAAGCATGCTCTTGGGAGGATGCTGCGTATATGGGGCTGTTCTTAATGCAGTGACGCCGGAGTCTGACTTTGAATCTTTATCATGGTTTACAGACTTTGAATATTTATCATGGTCCACAGACTTTGAATCTTTATCATGGTCTACAGACTTTGAATCTTTATCACGGTCCACAGACTTTGAATCTTTATCATGGTCCACAGTCTTTGAATCTTTATCATGGTCTACAGATTTTGAATCTTTATCACGGTCCACAGACTTTGAATCTTTATCATGGTCCACAGACTTTGAATCTTTATCATGGTCTACAGACTTTGAATCTTTATCACGGTCCACAGACTTTGAATCTTTATCACGGTCCACAGACTTTGAATCTTTATCATGGTCCACAGTGTCATCAAATCTCCTCAGGTCCCCACTATTTTTGTAATCTACCCTCAGCCCTCAAGTAATCTATCACGACTTTTGTGTTTAAAAATTTTCACAGTACAGACTGCTGAGCTGAGAACAACCTGCTGGCAGTTTCCAGAAGAAGAAGTACCACAAACTTTTGAAGGTTAATTTCCTCTGACATACAGCAGATTTTTTGCATGCTTATGGATTCTGAAAAGAACTTGGCACTTGCGTGGACTTGGCATGAAAATTCGTGAAAACCTGGTCAAGAGAAAACTTTAAAAAAGACACCCCTTCCCCCCCCCCTTTCAAACTAAACACTCTGTGGCGACCTGCTTCTCCTTGTAACTATTAACCTTTCAAACTCTAACCCCCCCCCTCAACCTAAACACTCTGTGGCGACCTGCTTCTCCTTGTAACTATTAACCTTTCAAACTCTAACCCCCCCCCCCAACCTAAACACTCTGTGGCGACCTGCTTCTCCTTGTAACTATTAACATTTCAAACTCTAACCCCTCCCCCCTTTCTCAACCTTCCTCCTCCTTAACCCCATCCTAGACGACCCCTACACATGCTGCAGTTACCGGTTCCTAAAAAAATATTTAGTAATTAAAGGCGGTCTTTTTTTTTTACTCGTTAAAAATTGACGTATGAGGGTTAATTCTTTTACTTCAGCTCAGCGCTGGCGCAGTCGGTAGATCTTACACACCCACACTGTTCAATACTGAGAGAGATATTTAAGTAGGGCAAAGATACAATCCCTTGTCGTCGCCTTTTTCAGGCAAATAAGGGACACGGTGTTAGGCATGTATTTCCAAGACCTTCGGAAAATGGGAATGTGATGTGGTCACGATCAGGCCTAGCAGCATTTGCCTTCCAAAATTTCTGTGGTACCTATTTTTAGAGGCTGGGTGGATCCAGGGGCCTTTTCGGTATGGTGCTACCAGAAAAAAAGTCTCATCTATTTTGACAAAGTCTAAATAAATTGAAAAGTAACTCATTTCTCACCCAACACTTTTTTTTTCCTGCCACAATTTCTCAGCAGGCAGTCAGTCATTTGCATGTCCCTTGCGGAACTTTGCCTCCCTAACAGCTCCTGTAGGCCTCTCGTTTGTAAGCAAGACGCACTGCTGATGATGCATCCATTTGGAGATTATCAAAGATGTCTTGTAGCCATCTTCATCTTGGTCTTCCTCTCTTTCTTTTTCCTATACTCTTCCAAGACTGTTTTCCCTAAACTCTCATGCCGTTTAATATGTCCAAAATATTTAAGTTTTCTCTCTTTAATCCTCATTACTAGCCAGCCTTCTTCAATATTAAGTTCTTGTAGTATGGATATATTTATACTTTTTGTGTCCATGATATTTGAAGAACTCTTCTGTAGCATTTAAAGGCATGTATATGTTTCTCGGCTGTTTTGTTTAAGTGTCCAGGTCTCACAGGTATGGGAAAGATACATGGCCTTAAAAATCTTCTTTTTGTGGTTCACTCTGTTCCTCTGCACATATTCTCTAATTGTTTTACTTTCTGAAGAGCGATAGATGTCCTCCTTTTAATTTCCCTCATTGTATCTCCATTATTAGTTAATAATGATCCAAGACATTCAAAACTCTCTACCTCTTCCAATTTTTCCTAACTAATACAGATTTCAGCTGCCATATTTATTTTGTCAGTTGTCATCAGTTTAGTTTGTTGTCTCAGCAGAGTTTGTTCGACAAATTGGCTCAGAAAGATGCTTTATACAACCTACAGACTCTTAAAGAAAGGATACACTACTTAGAACATTGGAACAGCAACCAAGACGTATTTTAACTTTCAAAATGATACATTGCCTTTCCTCCATTTTCAATTTTAAAAAAACTTTTCACGACGTATTTATGGAACATCGGCCTCCTTCTGGCTATTAAGGACGCCATGTTCGCTCACAGGTGCCAGGTTTTTCATCATGGCGATGTCAAATCTATTGCCGCATGTGCCTGTTTTGTAATACGCTGTCAAATACGTTTGTTTAGAATAGGCTGGCGTTGTATGGGAGGAAGCCGCCTGACGAGCTGATTCTAAAGACTGCAGGATTTTAGTGTCTTCTCGTATTGTGTTCCCGGTAGTTCTGTCGTATTTTTGTGTGTGCCAGTCTGTGTTTGAATGGAAATGGGGGTTTAATGTGAGTTTTGGTTTAATATAGTTTTGCGTGTCATGTCACGATCTATGCCCAGGTGTTCTGTTTGTATGGGGGGGAGGGGGGGTGGAGGGTGAGACGCTACCCATTTTTGGCACTTAGCGACTCATAGCTGACCAAGACCCTGCCCCACAGCTCCAGTGGTACCCCCAGTCTAACGGATCAGTGTTCACAATAATCCCCTTGGAGGGTGGTGGAGTCTGCTAAAGAAGTATTACATACCCATTGGTTTTTTTTAAAAATCTAAACTCAGCGACTTAAAATAAGCTGCCATAACCCGCTCCCTGTCCGATACGATGCTGTGGCTCAACATCTTCACCGCATCTACTGCAAGGAACACCAGCTCACAGTCCCAGGAAGACTGAAGAAGAAGAAGAATGATGATGTTGATGATGATGATGATGATAACAATGACGATGATGATGATGATGATGATGACGACGACGATGATGATGATGACGATGATGATGATGATGATGATAACGATGATGATGATGATGACGATGATGATGATGATGATGATTTAAACTTCGGCCACATTTTAACACAAACTTCTCTCACCATGATTTCTGTCTATATTCATTTCTAAACTAGGATAAAAAACGTAGGAGCAGCTTTATTACTTAACGACTACAAAGTTGTGGCGTTTCGGCGTGAGCCTTAATCATAGAAACACACACAGGACGAAGAATTAAAGAGAGGAGATAAAGTATAGATTCACATGAATGAAATAGAAGAAAATAAAGAATATAAACGGAGCACAGCTGCAACTTGTAAGAAGAAGCTGTAGCTTCTAAGAGGCTGTGTTCAGACATACGCATGGTCCAGTGTGGAGAATGTTTAAATGTAGACTTGGGATGTGTGGTAGGTGGGACGTAAATAAAGAAGAGGTGGGGGGAGGGTTAAGGGTTGAACAGTGGAGAGGAGAGAGAGAGTGAGAGAGAGAGAGAGAGTGATACAATGGTAATCTAGCCTGGAGAAGGTGAAATTGGTGATTATAGTTGGGGTAGAGGGGTTGTAATGTAATGCTGTGAAGAGGTTCTGAATTATGTATTACAAGTGAGAAGGGAGTGGAACTTAGTGCAGAGGGATTATGATTGTGGAAGAGGGTAATGTTAAGTGTAGCTGAATAGCGAGTTCAAACCGTGAGATTCCAGCGTCCCGTATTCCTGAATGTAGCGGTTCCAATCGCTAAGCGGCTTCTGTCATCAGCGTGACATTGTTTGATAGCCGCTACCAGAGAGTAAGATTTGCCTCTGTTATTGGGGCCATTGAAATGATTGGGGATTGGTTTCGAAGCATGCTGGGTGATATCGTACAGATGTTCCTGCACGCGGTCCCCTAATCCGATTCACCTCTTGTAACCATGTCTTTCTATCTCTGTGTCTCATTCTCTTTGTCTTTCCATCGCGCTCTCTCTCTCTTTCTCTCTCTCTCTCTCTTTCTCTTTCTCTCTCCTCTCTCTCGATGGAGATGAAGGAAAAGGGATTGGCATGTGACATCAGAAACAAAGTATGGAAACACTCGTAATGTAGTCTGGAGAGGCAAGGCCCTTAAAAAAACCCCAAAAAAGTTAGAGAATTGCTTAAATGTGTTCGTCATTCTGCACGAACTAGTCCCCTTAGGAACGTACACCAACGCCTCTTCCACCCATCAAAAGCACCACGGAAGTCCTTTTCCTGAAGGCCGTCCAACCCCGCTTGCGATTCCGTTTATATTTCATTTATGACTGCTTCTACGTCAGTCTCATTTTGTTGAACAAGGTGAAATCATAGGGGATTAGGTCAGGCGAGTATGGAGGATGTGGGATGATCACAATGTTGTTTGATGCTTTTGCTTCAAAATATCCCACTGTCTTTTAATACCTAAAACTAAAATAATAAATAGAATCATCCATTTAAACAGAAAAGCTACAGCCTCTATCAGTGGTTCTAACACTTTTTTCGGATTCCTCCTCCTTCCTTCGAGAGTCACATCCTTAGCGGCCCCCCCCCCAAAAAAAAAACTTCTTTTCACTTAGTAGTTCTAATTTTTCCTGCCCCTCCTTTTCTTTCGCCCTCTCGGCTTACTCCTCCCCAATCTTTCCACCTCCCACTTTCAGAATCCAATGATCTATAAGAAAGGAAAGAAGCATGGCCGAGACTCAATGAAGAATACTATAAAAGGACGTTATTCCAACCAGGAGATAGAACTATGAAAGGACGGCTAGATATTGGACGAACTTCCTTCTCAATAGCGAAGGATAAAAGTCAAAAGTTTTACCAAATCCTCGATTCGGATTTATTATCTGTAATCCTTACGTGCTTTTGCGTCATGGAAGAATACAAGAGGTTCTGAAAAGAGGACGAAAGCCTCCACTATAGAGAAGTCGGACCTGGTTTCCTTTCATGGCTTCGGGTTTTTTCATATCTCTTGATCCTGAAAAGGCTAATCGTTGTGGAAGACATCTTAACAGTTGTTGTTGCCACCGCATACTCAATAAGCCCCGAAGGAAGCACACAAAGTCTGACAGGGCACCCTTCTCTGCCATGTATTCCAAATAAGGGATTATAACCGGGGATGTCCGAAACCCGTAATTTGATAGTAATTTGCCGTGCCAGCCGAAAGGATCTATCTTTTGTGAACTCCCCTGAACGTTATGTATGGGTATTCATCGTGAAATCCAATTATGGTGATTCTATCACGTAGGATGCTGTACACAACCGACAGATGAATTGGATCAAACAAATAAATCGAGTAGATGTAGAAGATGCGCCGTCAGCGGCTGTTGACGCTTTTCGATTCCGATCAAAAAGAGAGGGCCGGTTTATGAATTCAACCCAGGTGGAGCAGATGAATGGCTGAATTTTTCATGGTTCAGAGTTTCATACGTTTAGGTTTGTGTATTTTTTCAGGGAGGCGTTTTTATATTGTTGAATTAAAGTAATGACGCCTTGGGGAATTTTTTTGTTACACTTACAGGTGTATATCACATCTTTGTGATAAGGTGTCTGTCAAAGTTTATGCAGCCTTCTTCTTCTTCTTCTTCTTCTTCTTCTGCTTCTTCTTCTTCATTTAGAAGCTTCAGAAAATTTAGCCTAGAATTATTCCTTAATGATTTGCAAGAATCTTCACTTACACACGTGTGCCAACTAACTGACCCTGATGAGGCAATAGAATATTGGCTAAAGATCTTCAGAGATATATTAGACAAGCATGTCCCAATGAAAAAAGGTGAGAGTAAAACACCAGATGAAGTCACCTTGGATAACACCTGAAATATTACAATCCATGAGAGAACGTGACCTGGCGAACAAAATCAAGGACATCATGACCTGCCTCAGAAACAAAGTTCAGTACTTAATAAGACAAGAGAAACAAAATTACTTTAGGAATCTAGTGCAGAATAAATCAGACAGTAAATCAATTTGGAAAGCCATAAATACCCTATCAAATAAAAGAAAAGAATTTGATTTTCAAGCCATCAATCGTGCATACACTAGCGCACATATCAGTACACATTTCAGAGAAGAAATCAACGTTCTTAAATCATCAATACCAGCTCCTGTATGCGACTTACATGAACTACAAACATTCTGGACAGCAGATGTACCGATTTTAAACAGTTACACATTCCATTCTTAACAGTCAGTGAAGTTCACAGTTATCTCTTAAACTTAAAAAACAACAATACAGCTGGGCTTGACGATACTAGTAATAAGATCTTACGTTTTGCTGCACCTGTCATTTCACATACACTAACATACGTTTACAATCAGTGCATTGCAAAATGTCATTTCCCCGAGGCTTTTAAAACTGCTAAGTTGTATCCTCGCTTTAAATCTGGCTCATCCAACATTTAGACTCAACAATATGGGATGGTTGCTCAGTGTCAAATACAAAGAGGCTTTGCTCACTTCAAAAGTGAGCATTAAAGCTTATTAGTGACAAAGATCAAGCACAAACAACTAACCAGCACAAACGTATCAAAATACTACCTCTTAAGAACAGGTTCCTCTTCAACAAAGCCAAGTTAGTACATCAAATTCTTTCACGGCATGCCCCGCCTTATCTATGGAACCTGTTTAAATTTAGCCCAAAGTGCAGCCAACGCTTGAACAACATATGTCTTCCAAAACCTGGACCTATTCTTTACAAGAAAAGCTTTAGTTATTCTGCTGCTCATCTTTGGAATGCCCTTCCATCCTGTATAAAAAATATAAATTATATTCCTTCTACAACTACAAACTTTCCTAATATCTATTGATGTCGACTACATGCCTCCATGAATCATAAAACTTAAAACTATTTTAGACTGCTCTTACAGACACTTAATACAGTTAAGTGTTTATTCTGAATAGTCCCGAAATTTTTGTTTAGTAGATAGTCATTTATATATGTATTTAGTTACTTCTGTACTGAGTGAATTGATAAGAGCGAAACTTAAATGTTATATTTTATGTTATATCTCTCAGCTTCAATGTTAATTATGTTTGTTATATGAACAGCATATTTGTAGAATGTTTGGAATAGAGTTAAAGATGTATGATAAAGGGCAGAATTTCAGGCGGGCCTGCGTGCCCAATTCTTAACCCTTTTGAAATAAAGATCAATCAATCTTCTCCTTCTTTTTTTTTCTTCTTCTTCTTCTTCCTACCTGAAACTTCGAGCTGGTGTTTCATGCAGCTGATGAGGTGAAGATGTTGAAGAAGAAGAAGAAGAAGAAGAAGAGACGGTACCCTGCAGTAACCAATAAAAACCGGATTAACGCTACAACTCCCTTCTAACGACAAGGCAGTTCAGAATAAAAGCAAAAGACGATTATCACCTCCCCCCCCCCCCCATTCCCTTACCCCCCCCCCTTAACCCGCGGCCCCCCCCCTTTTTTTCCAATAACTGTATCTAACGACATAAGGACGAAATGACCTGGTTTGGCCTTTCTTTGAAACAAACTTTTATTGATTTTCAGACAAGTTTTTCATTTTCTATACTTGGGACTGTTTATTTTCAGTTTTATTTTCCACTGTTGTGTTTGTCCAGGTAATTTTACTTCACAGATTGTCAACTTTTTTGTGTAAAATTTAAGATGTACTGAACAGGAGAGAATGAAAAATATGGCAAACCCCCCGCGCCCCCCCCCCCCCAAAAAAAAATCCACAGAGCTTTGCTGGCACATCTCCAGACCTTTGCTGGCACATCTCCAGACCATTGCTGGCATTTTGGGTTATCAGGCTCTAAGTTGCTTATTTAATGGCTTTCTTCCTTAAAACATGCACATGCATTCTCGTTGCCTATGCTTTTATTCGCCTCTGTTTCTCCGTCTCCTTAGTTCTCCTCACTTTCTCTGTCTCTTTCCTTCTCTCTCTCTCTCTCTCTCTCTCTCTCTCTCGTCTCTGTCTATCTTCTTTTTTGTCTTTCGTTCTGTTTCATTCTCTCTGTCTCTACTTCGATCTCTCTTTTCTCTCTCTCTCTCTCTCTCTCTCTCTCTTTCTTTACCTCTATCTCGTTCTTTTCCCTTCTCTCTTTCCTACGCTCTCTCTCTCTCTCTCTCTCACACACACACTCTTTCGCTCTGTCTCGTTCTTTCCGTCTCTCCCTTCCTCTCCCTCTCTGTCTCTCTCTTTTTGTTTACCCCTCCCACCTCTCTCTCTCTCTCTCTCTCTCTGACTTTAGTCACTTTGTCAAAAACCTACTTGACTTTGATAACATCCTCCACAAAGACATCTAAATTCCTCAAATCATAACTAATCTAAACATTACCTCATCTTAACAAAAAGTAGCAGCAATAAATCTCTTACTTACTTACAACTTGCTTATCATTTCTAGGCGTAGTTTCTGTATGAGAATGTAAGATAGCCGAGTTTTATGTTTCCTTTCTGTTTTGTTGAATGTGGTTATAGTCTTGTCTTCTGTCGTGTCTTGTCTTCTGTCTCGTCTTCTGTCTTGTCTTTTGTCTTGTCTTATGTCGTGTCTTGTCTTCTGTCTTGTCTTCTGTCTTGTCTTGTCTTTTGTCTTCTGTCTTGTCTTGTCTTTTGTCTTCTGTCTTGTCTTGTGTCTTGTCTTCTGTCTTGTCTTGTCTTGTGTCTTGTCTTGTCTTCTGTCTTGTCTTGTCTGTGTCTTGTCTTGTCTTCTGTCTTGTCTTGTCTGTGTCTTGTCTTGTGTCTTGTCTTGTGTCTTGTCTTGTGTCTTGTCTTGTGTCTTGTGTTCTGGCTTGTCTTCTGTCTTGTCTTCTGTCTTGTCTTGTCTTGTGTCTTGTCTTGTCTTGTCTTCTGTCTTTCAGAACTGCGAGCTGGTGTTCTTTGCAGCCTCTGCTGTGAAGATGTTGAGGCACAACTGTGTGTCGGCTTGGGAGCAGGTCGTGGCAGCTATTTTTTTCAGCCCCTGAGAGCAACTATACGAGCAGGGGTTATGCAATACTTCTTTAGCAGACTCCACCACCCGTTGGCTCGGCTAGCTCTGCTACTGAGGGTATCAACGGAGAGGTGGGACAGGGTCTTGGTCAACTATGGGTCACTGATTGTTACTCCACCGAATTATTCACCACTTAAAATAAATATAGCTCATTCGTTTATTCCCTCTCCCTATGTATCTCTCTCTTTCTGTATCTCTCCGTCCCTCTTTCTCTCCTTTATTGTTTCTTTCTCTCTCTCTTTCTCTCTGCCATTATTTCTTTCTCTCTCTCTCTCTCTCTCATTCTTTGCTATAACCTCTCTCTCTCTCTACTCCTCTCTCTCTCCCCTCTTCTCTCTCTCTCTCTCTCTCTCTCTTTCTCTCACTACTAATTATTTTTCCGAAGCTTTTGTCTTTCTCTCACGTCTAAAGTGCTATGTCTACAATTTCTCTTCCCCCCTCCCCCAAAGTCTAAAGTGCTATGTCTACAAGTTCTCTTTCTCTCGCGTCTAAAGTGCTGTGTCCACGATTTTTCAAAGCGTAATCAAACAACACAGACTCTATCACTTGACCATGCACGAGCCTCGCATATTCACTTTGCTCCAACCTATACCGGGTCTAAGCCGGGTGTAACATTCTCACATCTAACCAGGAGAATATAGACCGCTTCTACCCGGCAGCTGATGCCTGGGAGGGTTAGAAATTTTAAGACGCTGCTGGAGACTGTAAATTAGTGATTCCCAGAGTGCCAGATAAAGATCCCTTCCGGGGAGGGGGGGGGTTCGGAAGGTGGGAGTAGGAAGGAAAGAAGCGGCTGGGAGTATCAGAACCAAATGAGGGAAATAAAGAGGTGTTTTGGGGAAGAGGAGGGCGGTTTAGGGATGTAGTATGGAGGCGGCAGCTAGAAAATATTTTGAGAATCCCTGCTGTAAACGAAGACACTTGAGACTGGTCTCGATGGGAAGTCTCCCCGATAAGCTCACCCTTGTGGTCTTGGATCAACAAGACACTTCCGGTTTGTGGATGGCTTCGGTTGTTCAGGTTTACTGCTTTATGGCTTTGAAGAAGGCGAAATTTTACACTGCATAAAGTGTCTTCCTTTTCTCAGTCGCTATATGATATGATATGACTCATGTAAATGGCTTGGTGTTTTTTTTAAAATCTTACCAGTTGATGAAACCATGGTCGATGTATAGGACTGTTTTAATTGTAAATATTGGTCGCTGCAGCATCTATCTATCTATCTATCTATCTATCTATCTATCTATCTATCTATCTATCTATCTATCTATCTATCTATCTATCTATCTATCTATCTATCTGCCTGCCTGCCTGCCTGTTTGTCTGTCTGCCTGATTGTCTGTCTGTCCGTCTGTCTAACTTGCCCCCGTGAGTGCCCAAGGCAAATGGGACTGCTGGTAGCAAGAGTCTTCCACTTCTGTTGGTCCTTCACTGTCTTCTTGGCTGTCCCCCATGTTAGTCCTTTGCTCACCAGCGTCCACTCTGCTGTACGTCTTCATGCTGTTTGAGTCGTCCCATTTTACCCTGTGGAGTCCACACAGAAGCTGTTTGATCTAAGGATTCGTCCGTCATACCTAATTAATGCTCTTGTTTTAATCTTTATTGTTTCGATTAAGATAACGGTAAGTCTGTTATGCCACGAAGCCACATAGGGAACATAATGTTAAGTGTGCATGCTTTCCTTGACCTGTCGACATACTAGAGGACGATGTGGTCAGCATCGGACCTGGCCGTCTTTCCTTCCCTAGTTCCAGAAAAAAGTCAGGTACCCATTTCTACCCTGTGGTAAATGGAACGAACTCCGATTCGAACCAATGACCCTCGGCATGAGACTGCTAGAGCACTAACCACTTCGCCATTCTGCGTCCTTTCATGTTCATAAAATTTAACCAGCCGTTGATCGCATGAAATTATAAACAATTACATCTCTCGGCTTCCATATCTTTCATCTGCCCTATTTAACCACTTCAGTTTTAAACCCTCCCGACATTGCCTGTGTTCAGCCTCTAAACATAAATACACAAAAAGTCTTTCTACATAAACCAAATCCTGCTCTAAACCCAACTCTGGGCATGCTATAACCGTCTTCCCCATTCCAGAGAACATGAAAACTACAGGCTTAACAGAGAAAAAAAAATCACGAATAAGAAATTATAGGTCAAGGGGAGACAACTAATTTTTTTAAAGGGCCATATTTCTAATAGAAGTTACTGGATCGACAATCTTTATATGTGAGTTGCTGGTGCTCTGAAATCTTGTTAGTTAGTTAGTTAGTTAGTTCATTAGTTAGTTAGTTAGTTAGTTAGTTAGTTAGTTAGTTAGTTAGTTAGTTAGTTAGTTAGTTAGTTAGTTAGTTAGTCTATGGATCATCCTCATTGCACATTGGACGATTAATCCATAAGCAGTCCGATCCCATCTTCAATATTTCCACAAGTGATTGGAAGAAGTAGCCACACTTTTTCACTGACTAGTAACAGATATTCAACATTTTTTCACTGACTAAGTAACAGATATTCAACACCTTTCACTGACTAGTAACAGATATACAACATTTTTTCACTGACTAGTAATAGATATTCAACATTTTTTCACAGAGTAGTAACAGATATTCAACACTTTTTCGCAGACAAGTAAAAGATATTCAACACTTTTTTTACTGACTAGTAAGAGATATTCAACACTTTTTCACAGACTAGTAAGAGATATTCAACATTTTTTCACTCACTAGTAACAGATATTCAACACTTTTTCACAGAGTAATAACAGATAATCAACACTTTTTCACAGAGTAGTAACAGATATTCAACACTTTTTCACAGTATAGTAACAGATATTCAACACTTTTTCACAGACTAGTAACAGATATTCAACACTTTTTCACAGACTAGTAACAGATATTCAACACTTTTTCACAAACTAGTAACAGATATTCAACACTTTTTCACAGAGTAGTAACAGATATTCAACACTTTTTCACAGAGTAGTAACAGATATTCAACACTTTTTCACAGACTAGTAACAGATATTCAACACTTTTTCACAGACTAGTAACAGATATTCAACACTTTTTCACAGAGTAGTAACAGATATTCAACATTTTTTCACAGACTAGTAACAGATATTCCACATTTTTAACCAAGCGATTGCTCATAATTACGGTTGGACAAATTGTCACTTTTCACTTAAAAAAAAAAACTAATAAGCAATTCTTTCTTTTTTTTTTTTTTGTATTTCAGAGAGCGAACAAAATTATTCATGTTCAAGTTGTGGGGAGATGTTCAGATCAAAACTTGCCGTTTTACGCCATAAGGCCTACATCTGCACCAACCCCATCGCAACCTACAACAATTTGAAGGAACAGATGACACTAAATCATCACAATATGGCATGCAGTAACAACTCAGCCACCAGAAATAGCAACAGCAACGGCAACCATCTTGGCAACTGTTCGGAGAGTGATGATAGCAAAAGGTGAGGATTTTTCATCTTCAGTGACCGACTGGTGTTCCGTACATGTTATCTTTCATTCTTTGCCGGCCCTGGGGTGTGCAAAAATGTTCAGTCAGATTTCATCAAGCTACCACTACACAGTGTGCTCTCTGCTGATGTGACTTACACAGAGGCAAAGATGTATGTTCTAGAGATGTGGACCACCTCTCAGTTCTAACTGTCCATCACTTTTCCTACCTGAAATCAACTGTGGAGCACCTTTCTGATCTGAGAACAGCTGTGGAACACATTTCCGTCCCGAGAACAACTGTGGACCACATTATCAGCCTCACAACAGTTGTGGGCCACCTTTCAGGCCCAAGAACAGCTGTGGACTACTTTTACAGCCTGGAAACAGCTGTGGGCCACCGTTCCAGGTTTAGCACAGATATTAACCACTCGTTAAAATAAAACAATAAATAGAGCCCACATGAACCTCCCAAAAATCTTTCTGTAGACCCCAGGGGGTAGTGGCAAATATATCAGATAATCTAACCAGAGCTAGCCGCGATACTATCCAACCTCCTCTTGATGCTCCTGTTGATAACTCATTATACTCTTTCAACCTGACTAATTGGATCGGGCTCTTCGTGGTAACAAAAATAGTGGAGCCTACTCAGAAACTCGTGTCCTTGACTTAATCTAAACTCTTCAGCGAAATATCGCAACCCACTCATCATCCGGAACGTTGCTGTCGCTGCAACAGCACCACGACGTCAGCAGCAAACATCAGGAGCTGTCATTTCCAAATAGAAAAGGCAGAGGAAGATTTACACTTGGTAATGATTACCGCATAACACAGTCGGGCTGTCTGCATGCGGACTCGGGGACATAGTTTGCACACATAAGGCAGTCATTCCGAATTTCAGGTCCCGACAGAAAATAGGGGCACGTTGGGGGAGGGGGAGGGTGTGATGTAATGCCGCGACGAGAAGTCGTATAACTTTTATTGATTTTTAATAGCTTCATCTTTTTTGATGATCGCTGGTCATTTTCCACTGCTAGTATATGTTCTGAAAGCTGGAAAACAACTAAAGAAATAGACAAGAAATTAGACTCTTTTGAAAACAAATGCCTAAGGAAAATATTCGGCATCAAGTGGAACGAATTTAAGAACAATGCAGAGATAAGACAGATGACTGAACAACAACCAGTCTCATGGGTGATCAGGAAAAGGAGATGGACATATGTCGATCACTTGATGAGAAGAAATGATCAGAGAATCCCAAAACAAGCTATCAAGTGGAACACAACAGGCCGAAAAAAAAGAGGCAGACTGCGTGAAACTCTGAAGAGGACATTGTTAAGAGAGGCTAAATTAACAGGCATAAAATCCCTTGATGAGGTTGAAAGACTCGCCGCAGACAGGAAAAATTGGCGAACTACTTTGCGAGCCCTATGTGACGTCTAACGGCACGGGAAGGATATAAGGTATAAGATAAGTATATGTTCGCCGGTCATTTTCCATTGCTTGTATAGGGGCGCTTGTTATGTACCACTGTTAGTATAGGGCCGCTGGTTATGTACCACTGTTAGTATAGGGCCGCTGGTTATGTACCACTGTTAGTATAGGGCCGCTGGTTATGTACCACTGTTAGTATAGGGCCGCTGGTTATGTACCACTGTTAGTATAGGGTCGCTGGTTATGTACCACTGTTAGTATAGGGTCGCTGGTTATGTACCACTGTTAGTATATGGTCGCTGGTTATGTACCACTGTTAGTATAGGCTCGCTGGTTATGTACCACTGTTAGTATAGGCTCGCTGGTTATGTACCACTGCTAGTATAGGGTCGCTGGTTATGTACCACTGTTAGTATAGGCTCGCTGGTTATGTACCACTGTTAGTATAGGGCCGCTGGTTATGTACCACTGTTAGTATAGGGGCGCTTGTTATGTACCACTGTTAGTATAGGGCCGCTGGTTATGTACCACTGTTAGTATAGGCTCGCTGGTTATGTACCACTGTTAGTATAGGCTCGCTGGTTATGTACCACTGCTAGTATAGGGTCGCTGGTTATGTACCACTGTTAGTATAGGGCCGCTGGTTATGTACCACTGTTAGTATAGGGTCGCTGGTTATGTACCACTGTTAGTATAGGGTCGCTGGTTATGTACCACTGCAAGTATAGGGTCGCTGGTTATGTACCACTGCTAGTATAGGGTCGCTGGTTATGTACCACTGCAAGTATAGGGTCGCTGGTTATGTACCACTGCAAGTATAGGGTCGCTGGTTATGCACCACTGCTAGTATAGGGTCGCTGGTTATGTACCACTGCTAGTTTATGGTCGCTGGTTATGTACCACTGCTAGTTTATGGCCTTCGGTTATATACCGTTGCTGTTTTATGGTCACGGGTCACGTAGCATTGCTGATTTACGTGACGGGCCACATAGCGTTGCTGATTTACGGTGACGGGTCATTGTTTACTGTGGCGAGTCAGGTAACATTGCTGATTTACGGTGACGGGCCACGTAGGATTGCTGATTTACAGTGACGAGTCATTGTTTACTGTGGCGAGTCAGGTTACATTGCTGATTTACGGTGACGGGTCATTGTTTACTGTGGCGAGTCAGGTAACATTGCTGATTTACGGTGACGGGCCACGTAGGATTGCTGATTTACGGTGACGAGTCATTGTTTACTGTGGCGAGTCGGGTAACATTGCTGATTTACAGTGACGGGCCACTGTTTACT
This sequence comes from Achatina immaculata, assembly GCA_009760885.1. NCBI lineage: Eukaryota > Metazoa > Mollusca > Gastropoda > Stylommatophora > Achatinidae > Lissachatina > Lissachatina immaculata. Next base: position 10,950,931 of record CM019712.1, on the reverse strand, counting down.
GTGGCGAGTCACGTAACATTGCTGGTTTAGGACCAGGTTACATTAAATTTTGGAACCACTGTGATAAAACTTTAAATACTAATCAGAATTTAAATTTCAGTTTTATAGAATAACCCCCCACCCCCCACCCCCGCGTCATTCCAAATCCAAACAACCACCCATTCTAATTTATCTGTCGTGACCTCCTGCGTGACCCACGTTCATGAGAATGTTACACTAGATGAACAACCTTCATACAGCAGCAGTATAGCGTGCCCTAGTGTGCCCATTCTTGCAGGTAGGTGTGCCTAGCTTCTTACACAGGTAAACAAGGAAAGTGTTTATACCTCTGACTGCAGCCTCGACGACACGGTCTCCAAACCGTAACAAGTCACAGCCAAGGCCGGTGTTACCATCGGGTTGAATAGACAGGCGTCTGACCTGCAGGTCTACTAACCGAATGTACTGGGTTGAAGTCCCAGCTGTGGGGATTTTTTTTTTTCCTGGTACCAACACATTAACAAGGCCCCGGGGCCCACCCAGCCTTTATAGATGGGTACCGGGGAGATATGAGAAGGTAAAAGCGGCCAGGCATGACACATCACACTTTCATGGGCCGAATGTCAGGGAAATATGGCCCCATCGGCCGAATGTCAGGGAAATATGGCCCCATCGGCCGAATGTCAGGGAAATATGGCCCCATCGGCCGAATGTCAGGGAAATATGGCCCTAACACCGTAGCCACACTATACCTTAATGGCATGGAAACGGGGATTTTACCTTTATCTTACCTGAAGTGCAGGCCTCAGAGGTGCGCAGTACTGACTTTGAACAGTAGCGCCTCTTATGACAGACAGACACACACACGCACACAAAAATGAGTGTGGTACAATTTCACTTGCCGGGCATTGAGAATCTGTAATTGTTTCGTTTCATTGATCTTTTTGTGACTTTTTGAACTAAATTTTTGCATTTGAGACATCTTTTAGTATTTTACTTTGAGCATTTCATAGCATTCTTCTTCTTCTTCTTCCTTTCTTTCCTTCCTTCTTTCTTTCTTCTT
>CM019712.1:10789889-10944889 GCA_009760885.1 Achatina immaculata | reverse complement strand
CTGAAAGCTTACACCCAGTTCTCCAACCTGTGCCGACACAAGCGAATGCACGCAGACTGCAGGCAACAGATAAAGTGCACGGACTGCGGGCAAGCTTTCTCCACCGTGACCTCGCTGAGCAAGCATAGGAGGTTCTGTGAGGGGGTCACGGGAATCGCTTCGCCTGTGTTTTCTAACGATCATGCCCCCCATCTCAACAGTTCCTTGTTTACCCTCTACGCCGCTGCCGCAGCAGCCGCCAGACCTCAGTTTTCTCTCTCCTCCTTCCACCAAATGGGCGTGTACCAAAATCTATGGGCCCAGAGGCTGCCCAGGATGCTGGGAATGTCTCCAGTGTCATCTTCGGGGCCTCTCAAATTAACAGCCAACACGACACGCCTTAGCCCGGGACACTACCTTCACCCGTCCCTTGACACATCAATAAAAGGGCCCAAAGCTTGCAATTTCTTACCATATTTAGACAAACAAGAGAACAGTGGAAGAAATTCTGCAGTTTCTGATGACGATAATGATGATGATGATGACGATGATGACATTTCCGAGGACACGAGCGAGCTGGATGTGAGCAAGACTTCCGATGACGGTGACGAGGGCCAGAAATATCTCAAGAGAACTCTGGAGGAGCCACAGGCAAGTTCTCGACCCGAATCACCAAATCTCGAGAACGTAATAAAAGTTCCTAAATCAGAAGCAGGTCAGACTCCGCAGGAGATAAAACCCAGAAGCGGAAATAGCTTCGCTCCACCAGGATCTACTCAGTTCAGACCTCAGTCTCCAGAAGCGTCTTTCATCGACGGTCCTGCAAACTCGAAGTTTCAGTCAGTTTCTTCTGGCAGGCCTGACAAGTCCCCGGGCCTGTCTAGTGACGATCTGAAGCCTGAACATGATTCGTCATCATCATCATCTTCAATGAAAACGCTGAAAAATGATGTATCCGAAGTTAGCAGTGACAGTTATTTCAGCCACAAGGACGAGGTCCCTCTAGACCTCAGCAAGAAGCCCGTGAACTTGACCCCCATCCCTCGGGCAGAGCCGCAGAGATTATCTCAAACATACAGCGAAAAGTCACCTTCGCCGTCATCTTCCTCATCATCGTCATCATTATCACCCACCGCACCATCATTTAAGCCTCACATAACATCAGTCTCGACACACTCATTACCTTCGTTATCTATCCCAGGTCTTAAAACCAACATCCCCGACCCCCTGAATTACCCCTTCAGTCCCATTTTCTTGGAATCCCTGCTAAGAATGAAAGAGGACATGAAACTCCAACAAGAGGCAGCTGCGAATTACTCAAATCCATTCACCTCATTTCCAGTACCAGGTCCTTCTATGTTCCCACGACTCCATTCCCAATATGGCATTCCTTCAAATCCTGACCTCAACAAAGTCCTGTCACCAACAAAGTCCTATGAGTCTTCAGATCATGCAGTTCGTCATCAAGGACATCTTCACTCCTATTTTGGCCAAGGGACCCAGAATGCATCCAAGGAGAAATATTCCTGCAAATTCTGCGGGAAAATATTCCCTAGATCGGCGAACCTGACGCGCCACTTGAGGACCCACACCGGAGAGCAGCCCTACAAATGCAAATACTGCGAGAGGTCCTTCAGTATCTCCTCCAACCTCCAGCGCCACGTGAGAAACATACACAACAAGGAGAAGCCCTTCAGGTGCCAACTTTGTGACCGCTGCTTCGGGCAACAGACAAACCTAGACAGACATCTGAAGAAACATGAGCTGGACAGTCTAAGTTTGTCAGATTCCACCACCGCAGATCTGGACTCTAGAAACATCGTTCGAGTTTCAGGCAGTTTCGCTGGAAGCGGCAACAAAGCCAAAGACGACGACGCTGATAATGAAAAGGAAGTTTCCGATATCGTCAGTAAAGGAATACCTTCATCTTACACTGACAACTCGAGCTCTAACAGCAAACAGCTCTTCAATAAGGATACAGTTTACGCAGATGAAGAAGATGAAGTTATCGAAGATGAAGATATATCTGAAGTGACGATGACGCGATAGATGAAGAAGAGGTGCCGCACTGAAAAAGAGTGAGAAGCCGTGAAACTAATGTGAAATATATGAAAGATATCACAAGCAAGAAAGATGACGAAACTCAAAAGATGATAAAAATGTTATAACGCTGTTATAGATGACAGAGAATGATGAAAGAAAATATTACAGATATCACATGCAAGACAGATGATGACACTCAAAAGATGGTAAAATATTACAACGTTGTTATAGATATCACAACAGAAAAAGATGACAAAATGTTATAGCCTCTTACAGATATCACAACAGAGAAAGATGATAAACTGTTACAGATATCACAAGCAAGAAAGATAATGAAGTACAAAAGGTGATAAAATGTTATAACGCTGTTATAAATATCGCAAAAGAGAAAGATGATAAAACTTAATTTTACAACAAAAGATGATCAAGCGTAATCTTATTTTGAAAGATATCTAGAAGAAAGATGATAAAACTTAAATCTCGCTATGAAAGACAACGCTGGGGGGGGGGGGGGGGGAGTTGTTTCTTTTTTTTGAGAATCATCATCTCGTTTCGCTTGTGTAAATCTCATAAAGCTGAAATACTGAAATAACAAGTCAATCTTATTTTATTTGCCATTTATAGTTATGTTCTGTATTAATAACATGAGAGAGAGAGAGAGAGAGAGAGAGAGAGAGAGAGAGAGAGAGAGAGGAATGAAATGGGAAAAAAAAATCCGTTTGATTTTACACCTAGATTTTTTTCTTGCCAATTTGTAACACACTTAGTGGCTTGCCAGTTTTTTTCCACATTGAAAGCCAAATATAGAGTTTTAATAGATTCATTCCCACATATTCTTATCCAGTTAGCTGTAATTTGTATCATGATTTTACCTTTATAGAAGAAAAATAATGGAAGAAAGCTAAACAAGCTGACAATATGACATAGCGGCTCTTTTTCTTGCAGCGAGAGAAATATTTTTTTTCTAAATATTTTTTTCTAAGTATCTTGATAAGGAAAGCCATGCTTACGTCATCTCTATCTTCCTTTACTCCTTCCTCGTTTTCTTAACCCCAATCTAGGACACAGGCTGTCAACAAGGGCTCTCTGTTTCTGTCCTGGGCTGCTTCTTATATCCGTCACCAGGTGTAGGCCATTTTTTTTATCTCTGCTTTAAGACTCTTTCACCAGGTGTTTCTATGTCTTCCTTGTTACCTCTTTCCCTGGGGATTCCAGGTGAGAGCTTGTCTGGTTATGTTTGTGGTTATGTTTGTGCTAGGCTTTCGAAAGTCCATATCCTATCCATCTTCAATGTCTTTTCATTGTCATTTCTTTCACTGTGGGCTGGTTCATTCTCTACCAAAGCCCTCCGTTACTGATGGTAATAGATTCCAGAGATGTTGAAAAAAAAATCCCTTAGAAGGCAGAAGAAGAAGCGGAGGGACTGGGCATCAATAATACTCTAAACACTACAATCACTGAAGCAAGTATTCTGACTACACAAAGAGACCTTTTCGGACAACAACGTTCCGCGAAAGACATGTAACATGAATCGAAAGATAACTATTTACGAAACTGCTGAATTTTTAAACTGAAATTGAACAGAGAAATAATGAAAAACATCAAAAGTAGACAGTTAAAAATATCTCGGTTATATCGACAGACATTACACAATAACGGAAACCATGTCAGCTGGAAAAGTTCAAGGATGACAATTATTTAGACGCGTGGACAACACAAAGAGACAGATAGGATGCAATTTGATGGGAGTGCAGGCCTTGTGGTGTTATCGCTCTAGGCCCTAGAGGGTTTTTCCCCTTTTTTATGCGGTGGGCTCAGAGAGTTGGGGGAGGGGGGGAGGCCAGTGGATATGAAAACATATCACCCCGAAGGGGGGTGGGGGAGGTTCTGCATCGACATGCACAATTTCTCTTGGAGACCCTGGCTGGGTGCACTGTGAAAACAAGAGACAGGGCATGTGAAAACAAGAGACAGAGCATGTGAAAACAAAAGACAGGGCATGTGAAAACAAGAGACAGGACATGTGAAAACAAGAGACAGGACATGTGAAAACAAGAGACAGGACATGTGAAAACAAGAGACAGGACATGTGAAAACAAGAGACAGGGCATGTGAAAACAAGAGACAGGGCATGTGAGAACAAGAGACAGGACATGTGAGAACAAGAAACAGGACACGTGAAAACAAGAGACAGGACATGTGAGAACAAGAGACAGGACATGTGAAAACAAGAGACAGGACATGTGAGAACAAGAGACAGGGCATGTGAAAACAAGAGACAGGGCATGTGAAAACAAGAGACAGAATATGTGAAAACAAAAGACGAGGCATGTTGGAGGACAATTGCTAATCAGTATTCCTAGGCTAGGCGGCACATGGTGATGATTGTTACATTTCTGTAAAATTGGCGGCCTCTGGTAGACAGCGTAGAGAACTATTTTGGAAGGACTGCAAGTTTATCGAGACCATAACTCTATCTCAGCCACTTTGTGGAACTCCTAGAGATAGGCTGATGCGCCTTCTCAACCTTGTGAGAAGATAGGACTCGCTGAGGGTACATAAGAGGAAAAAGAAAGAGAGGATGACCAAGGCGAAGATGGCTGCAAGACATAGTTGATAATCTGCAAATGGATGCATCAGCATCAGGCCATCTTGCTCACAACCTAAAGGCCTACAAGAGAGCTGTTAGGGAGGCAAATTTCCGCAAGGGACGTGCAAAATGACTGAGTGATGAAAGGAGTATTACAGTGATATATAGAAACTGTATTGTTTGTGGTTGTGAAACTTCGACAATTAACAAAAAGATGACAAATAAATTTGAAGCTACAGCGGTGTGGTCTTGGAGAAAGATGCAAAAAATATCCTAGACAGACAGAAAAACAAACGAAGAGATCCTCAAAGACCTTTCAGATCAACGAATACTGGTTAAACCTATAAGAAAAGAAAAAAAAAGGCAGTCAAAATTTCTTGGACATACCACGAGAAGACAAAATGTGTTATTGACTGGAACATTCAAGTTAAAAAACAGAAGAGGAGAAAAGCCAAGAGAAAAGCCATAAGGAAAGCCAAAAGAAAGCCAAGAAAAGTCACACAATCACTGTGGACTGATCACGTGACATGGGAAAAGCAGCCCATTTGATTTGTTTGTAAAACAAAAAAGAATAAGGCAAAATTAAAAGCATGACGGCCAATGCTTTCCGGCATGCAACATTAAATAATAATAATAATAATAATAATAATAATAATAATAATAATAATCTGGTTAACTCTCTAGTGAAATTGCTGTTTACAAATGAAGTTTAATAAGAAAATGAGAGCAGTTCTGAAGTCGTTTCAGACATTTCTTGGTTTTATAAAGGGTTAAGTATAACCAGGTCTTGCTGTATCATTCCTAGTCTCATTTGTTTCACTCTAGAAACAAGGCAGGAAATGTGGCTGAACTAACTGGGAAGAGGATTCAACCCCCCCCCCCCCCACCCCCACCCCAGGGTTTTTACGAAATAGGGTTTTCTTCGTAAAAGGGTTTACGAATATAAATACACATTACTACAAGTTGCCAAGTATGGGAGCGAGCCATCAAGTTCTTTCAGTGTCTTTTTTTTACTCTTGGCAAAGCCACAGTACACCATTCACCACATGCCACGCTGTCTAGCACCTCGACATCTTCACAACATCTACTACAAAAGAAAGTCAGTCAGCAGTTCTAAGGTTATCACAAGAGATATATGTATCCTAAGTTTATCCAACCACACAATATCCACGGCCAGTTCTCCTCTGTTTCGTGCCCTAGACAACACGAACTATTCTGTGTAAAAACTATACCCTTCGAAGGTCAGTATTACGTCCCTCTGAGGTCTAGGAGGGTTGTTTCATTCGCCACTTGTAACATTTGCCTTTGCGCTATCGAGTACTCATATGATACAGGACCTGCCAGATATTCGTGGTCTTCTCGGTAATTAGGTGTATCCCTTTCGTTTCTTCTAATGCAGTGGTTCTCAAGTATGGGCAATACATCTCCTCTCGCCCGGTTGGGGGGAGGGGTGAGAAGATCTGATGGATAAGCGATGAAAAAAGCAACGGGGGGAGGGGGGTAACCAGAATTAGTTCAGCGAAAAAAAAAGTTTCTGGAGAGGTGCCCGGGATGTGGCTTGCGAGATAAGAGGGCTGCAGCCAGAGATAGTTTGGGAACCGCTGTTCTGAGATTTAGACTCGCTAAGTCGCTATAACAACCATTATGACAAAACAACAGACTGAGGTGGTTCGGTGCATTTAGAGAGAATAGAAGAGGACAGACAAACAAAGATGACATATACAGAAGATATACAGAAGTGATGAAAGAGGACAGACAAACAAAGATGACATACAGAAGATATACAGAATGATGAAAGAGGACAGACCAAGAGGTAGACCCAACGACGTTGAGAGGGCCTAGTAGATGATATACACTCTCTTGGAATCGACAACTGGCAAGAAAAGATCATGAACTGAGAGAAATTGAGACATGTCTTGTCTGCAGTAGCCACCAAAGAAGAAGAAGAAGAAGAAGACGAAGACGAAAACATTTGATGAAAATGACCACCGAAGTCGGAGAATTATGTCATGACGAGCAAGGAAACCTGGACGACACGACACACAAACTAGACAGACAGCGAGAAAAGCAAAGAAGCTTGGGACATTATGTCCCTCTATTACTGAGCTGTACCAAATTCCAAGCAGGATAAAACTTTTTTTAACTGGTTTTCAATTTATTTTTGTTTCCCTAGAATATTCTGGGCCCTGGGAAATATTTTAAGCATGGCTTTTGTCTACATACTTTGAAAAATACATACACATGGTACTGTGGAATTCATGACCCATTTTCATGCCTGTCTTTGTTATTCATACGTATTTTATTTTGTTTTATATTTATCTTAATATTTCTTTGTTTGTAATATCAGGGGCCACCAAAGTACGGGGCCATGGATATGGTTTGTCCGATCCTAAATTGTAATATTGTATAATGCCTAAATATTTTACCACAACCAATGTAAATATTCACTTCCAAGCGCGTGAGGGTGATAGTATGTAAAATGAATTATTACTTTTAAAAATAGACCACATGATGTAAATATGTTATCTTATTATAGATTGGTTATTCAGAATAATCACACTCGTCTCTGGCTGGATGAAAATTTGTCATTCTGTTCTCTCATTGGCTGTCTTCAATTTGGATTTGATGTCAGTGGACCAATCAGTTTCGTTTAATTGTTGCAGAGAGATAAACGAAATGACAACTTCAGTAAAACTGGTTCTAGCAATAAAGGTAGACAGAAGTGTATGGTTCAGTTCTACAAAAAGATAGAAAGAGTGAGGAAAGTATGGAAGAACGAGAGTGGCAGAAAGTAATATGATTACGTATAAATGAAGAACATGCAACAATACAATATTTCGGCAAAAGCCTTCTTCAAGGATCACATACAAAAAACAACACAACAGATAAAAATACTAAAAATAGATAAAAAATGAAACACTTCTCTTTTTTATCTTTATAAGAAAGACGGGCGCAAAATGCGCCCACGTGGATGAAAGTAAGCAAACAGTGGAAGCATTTGATTGGCTGAGAAATGAGATAAAGAGACTATGACAAACAGTACCAGACGGTAAACAACATGGCGTCATGCTCCAGATGGTCCTAGCTTGCTCCCATCAGATTACGATAGTCTAAGCAAAATCCGGCCAGATGGCTCGGATAATAAAAATGAGAAAACAATAAAAGGAGAGATGAAAGGTACAGAATGAATAGACAGCACTGAAGGGACAAGACTCCTAGCTTAGAGATGCCTAGACAAGGAAGCAAACATTCATTTTTGTATCTGTCTTTCTGACAAAGAGGGTACAAAATGAAAGCTAGCATATTTTTTTCAGATTTTTTAGCTGTTGTGTTGTTTTTCTATGTGATCCTTGAAAAAGGCTTTTGCGGAAATATTAGATTGTTGTATGTTCTTCATTTATACGTGCTCGTCTTACTTTCTGCCATTCTTGTTTCTGTCCACTTTCCTCACTCTTTCCATCTTTTTGTAAAACTAAACCATACGCCTCTATCTACGTCATAACAAGGACCAGTTTTATCGCAGTCGTCATTTCTCTTATCTATCTTTTTATAAAACTGAACGCTACGTTACTGTCAACCTTAATTTTTGTACAGTTCATTGTTGCCTCAGACTACATTCCGTGTGCTGATATCTAGTCAATGTTTTTCACTTGCCAGTATAAGGAATATTCATGTGAGCGGTTCTCATTTCTTCGCATAACAGTATCCAACACTCATCAAAATAATTCACAACATTTTTTTCAAGAAGTCCTGCACGGCAAGTGTGTTGGTATTTAAAACATGTTTAAGAGCCCACATTTTTCCTGTGACGTGTTCACAACAATCGTGAAAATTGTATTCTTACGTTGTATACGTTAATTTCCAATATTCGTGTGAATAATAACTTTACGAAAAAAAAACTCATTTAACAGCGGCGAAAATGTCTATTTTCACGACAAAACTGGACTCTATAGTCTTGTTACCTCCGTGTTTTATCTCATTCCAGTGTTGCATAATCTATTTCTTCCGCCATTTTTATCTACCAACATTCTTCTGAATACATTCCCAGTTTTTCTTTCTATGGAGAAAAATGCCATCTTTATTTATATGGCTAAAGATAAAAGGTAAACACCGTTTCCATGCCAATAAGGCATATTGGGAATGCGGTGTTAGATCTATATTTCCAAAACCATCGACATGTGAAAGTGAGATGTGGTCAGTATTTATCTTCCCAGGTTTCTCTGGTACCCATTTTTAGAGGCTGGGTGGACCCCATGGTCTTTTTTCCCTAATTACTATGGGAAATTATTATTTTTTTTTTACTGCGGGAAATGATGATATTTTAACTTGAAATACTTACAAGGTAAAGGAAAGTATGTTAAGAAAAGCCAGTTCAGTGGGCATAACATCCTTTGATGAAGTTGAAAAAACTCGCCGAAAACAGGAAAACTTGCCAAACAACTACGCGAGCCCTATGTGACATTTAACGGTAAGGGAAGAATGTAAGACGTAAGAAAGGAAAGAGTTGTGAACTGGTGTCCCTGCACACAGTATTGAAATGCTGAATCCTTATTACTATGGGGGCACTTAGGTGGCCGAGTGAACTAGCCTTTCATGGAGAAGATTGCTAGTTCAAGATCTGGTCCGAGGCTCCCCGGGTCACCCAATTCTTCTGGAGTTGAGGCGGGGGGAGAGAAGAAAAGCAGCCAGGCCTGATGTTGACCACATCACCCTCTAGCGTGTTGACCACATCATCTTCTAGTGTGTTGACCACATCACCCTCTAGCGTGTTGACCACATCACCCTCTAGCGTGTTGACCACATCACCCTCTAGTGTGTTGACCACATCACCCTCTAGCGTGTTGACCACATCACCCTCTAGCGTGTTGACCACATCACCCTCTAGCGTGTTGACCACATCACCCTCTAGCGTGTTGACCACATCACCCTCTAGCGTGTTGACCACATCACCCTCTAGTGTGTTGACCACATCACCTCTAGTGTGTTGACCACATCACCCTCTGGTGTGTTGACCACATCACCCTCTAGTGTGTTGACCACATCACCCTCTAGTGTGTTGACCACACCACACTAGTGTGTTGACCACATCACCCTCTAGTGTGTTGACCACACCACACTCTAGTGTGTTGATCACATCACCCTCTAGTGTGTTGACCACACCACACTCTAGTGTGTTGACCACACCACACTCTAGTGTGTTGATCACATCACCCTCTAGTGTGTTGACCACACCACACTCTAGCGTGTTGACCACATCACCCTCTAGTGTGTTGACCACATCACCCTCTAGCGTGTTGACCACATCACCCTCTAGCGTGTTGACCACATCACCCTCTAGTGTGTTGACCACATCACCCTCTAGTGTGTTGACCACATCACCCTCTGGTGTGTTGACCACATCACCCTCTAGTGTGTTGACCACATCACCCTCTAGTGTGTTGACCACACCACACTCTAGTGTGTTGACCACATCACCCTCTAGTGTGTTGACCACACCACACTCTAGTGTGTTGATCACATCACCCTCTAGTGTGTTGACCACACCACACTCTAGTGTGTTGACCACATCACCCTCTGGTGTGTTGACCACATCACCCTCTAGTGTGTTGACCACATCACCCTCTAGTGTGTTGACCACACCACACTCTAGTGTGTTGATCACATCACCCTCTAGCGTGTTGACCACATCATCTTCTAGTGTGTTGACCACATCATCCTCTAGTGTGTTGACCACATCATCCTCTAGTGTGTTGATCACATCACCCTCTAGTGTGTTGATCACATCACCCTCTAGTGTGTTGATCACATCACCCTCTAGTGTGTTGATCACATCACCCTCTAGTGTGTTGATCACATCACCCTCTAGCGTGTTGACCACATCATCTTCTAGTGTGTTGACCACATCATCCTCTAGTGTGTTGACCACATCATCCTCTAGTGTGTTGACCACATCACCCTCTAGTGCGTTGACCACATCGTCCTCTAGTGTGCTGACCACATCACTCTCTAGTGTATTGACCACATCACATCACCCTCTAGTGTGCTGATAGGTCAAGGAAAATATGGACACTAACACCACATATTCCCTAGGTGCCTCCATGCCTCTATGGCATAACAAAGCTAACTTTAACATATTATTATGGAAAATAATTATATCTTTATTACTATGAGAAATACTTATATTTTAATTGCTATAGGGAATACTTATATCTTTATCGCTATGGTAAATACTGATATCTTTATTACTGTGCTATGCGAAAAGCATTTTTACTGCTGTGGAGAAGCCTTACATTTTTAAAAATAAATATAACACATGCTTAACTTTTTAGTTCATTCATTTGCATGTCCCTTGCAGAACTTTGCCTCCCTAACAGATCTCCTGTAGGCCTCTCGGTTGTGAGCAAGACGGCCTGCTGCTGCTGCGTCCATTTGCAGATCGTCTACAATGTCTTGCTGCCATCTTCGTTTTGGTCTTCCTCTTTTTCTTTTTCCCATTATGTATCCTTCCAATACGGTCTTCTCTAAATTATCATGACGTTTAAGGTGTCCAAAATATTTAAGTTTTCTCTCTTTAATCCTCTTTACTAGCCAGCCTTCTTCAATATTATGTTATTGTAGTATAGATATATTTGTTCTTTTTTGTGTCCACGATATTTGAAGAACTCTTCTGTAGCATTTACATTCAAAGGTATTTATGTGTTTCTCAGCTGTTTTGTTAAGTGTCCAGGTCTCACAGGCATATGTTGCGATGGGAAAGATGCATGCCCTTAAAAATCTTATTTTTATGGTTTTGTCTGCTCCTCTCCACATATTCTTTATTTGTTTTACTTTCTGAAGAGCGATAGATGTCCTCCTTTTAATTTCCCTCATTGTATCTCCATGGTAGTGATCCAAGATATTCAAAACTCTCCACTTCTTCCAGTTTTTCCTCATTGATACATATATCAGCTGCCTTGTTTAACTTTTTAGTACCACATGAAATTATGCCATCTTTACTGCCGTGGAAAATAGCTGACCAAGACCCACCTCTCCGTTGTTATTCCCAGTAACAAGAGATCCAGGACAGAGATCGTCACAATCGCTATGGTGATGGAGTCTGTTAAGGAAGTATTGCACACCACCTTGCTTTTAAAGTTTCATTCAGGGGACAGGAAAAATAGATGCTATAACCCACTCCCATTCCGACACGATGCTGTGCCTCAATATCTTCACCGCACCGGCTGCAAAGAACATCCGCTAGTAGTTCCAGGGAGATTGAAGAAGAAGAAGAAGAAGAAGAAGAAGAAGAAGAAGCTATGGAAAATTAATGAGATCTGTATTGTTATTTCAGCTTGTCCACTCGACACCATTAAAAGCAAATGCAGCTGTGCTAAAGTCACGGTCTGTTTAATGATGTATCTGTCTATCTGTGTATTTGCCTATTTATATGTTTATCTATCTATGCATCTGTCTGTTTATCTCACTTGCCCGTTTGTCCGTCGACCTTCAGTCTGTTGTCTTATCTTTCTGTCTGTCTGCCAGAAATCTATACCAAAGCTTCCTGTAAGCTGCGCAGTAGAGCGACTGCGCATACAGAGGACCATGCCACGCAAAAAACAAAAAAAATGGGATTGATACTTTTGCCCTTTTACTGATGTTACTCTGTGCTGTGGTAGCGCTAACAAACATATTATAGCATTATGTGAGTTAGTTTTCTTGACTTCTTTGAATGTTAGTATTTCTTCTATTAAAACTTTAAATTATACTTTGCAAGTTGACATTAGGATGGGCATTTTTGCACATTTTTTGTTGTTTTGTTTTGAGAATATGTTTGCACGCGGATTCAAAATTTTGCACACCAACCGCAAAACCTTAGAGGGTACATTGCTCTGTATGTTGGCTTATGTTTGACTGTGGTCTACTTGATAGAATCCTAGAATCTCTGTCTTGTTTGTCTTTTCTCCATTCATCTTTCTCTCTCTCTCGTTCACTCTCTCTCTCTCCCTCTCATTTTTCTCCTCTCCCTGTCTCTCTCTCTCTTTCACCTTCTCAGACACTCTCTCATTCTCTCTCATACACACACACATTCTATCTCAAGCTCTCACTCTCTCCACATCTCTCTAACATACACTCTCTCCAGCACACTCTTTCTCAGACACTTCTCTCCAACGCGTTTTCGCTCTCTCCCACACACTTTGTCACAACCTTTCACAAACTCTCTCATACTCTCTCTGTCTCTCTCGCACTCTCCCACTCTCTCTCACAATAACATCTCACTCTCTCACACACACTTTGTCACAATCTTTCACAAACTCTCTCATACTCTCTCTGTCTCTCTCTCGCACTCTCCCACTTTCTCTCACAATAACATCCTACTCTCTCCCACTTACTCTCACTAACTTCCACTCTCTCATACACACACGCTCTCTTTCCACATTTTCTTCCACTCTGTCTCACAACTTACTCATTCTCTCCACCTCTTCCTCTCTCTCTCTCTCATTCACACACACACACACACACACACACAAACACTTTCACTCATCCTTCATACATACATTCACACAAACCTCTAATTTTTATCACATTTAGCTTTATGACTCCTCAAAATTTGACAAATCACAATACAAAACGACTTTCCACATCAAACTTACATTCATTTTTTATACAACATATACAATACAATTCAGTCTGAACAGCCATTCATTGTACACTTCTGTAAATAGTATATCATATTAAATAACATTTTTACAACATTTACTAATTGTTTCGTAAAATATATAAATTATAAATCAATATTTTCTCCATGTTTTCATCTGCGCGATTATAATGTAGCAGAGAAATATTTTTCTTAATGTTTTGGAATTCCCTTGTTCTATAATTATCTTTTGTGCTCGGTATCGATTGGACAGCTATTTTTATTCTGTATATGATTGGTCGTTGGCATCAAATGGTGGAAGAAATAAACAATGTACGATTAACAACAAACTAGTGGATTCCATTTTCTTCTCTGTGATTATTTGCAATAATGGGTGATATTACTGAGTGACTGAAGATGAAATGAATAAACAAATGACAATATTTTTTAGTTTGATGACATTTATCAGGCTCAGCATATCAAAACTCTATACAATGCTAAAGGTACACAGGCCTCATGTGTTGAATACACTAAGGCCAGTTGCCTTCTAGGGGAGCTTCCAAGTGAGACTTCTGTTCAGACTCCATCACAGCTAGGACTCTTATTTCCTAAACCATGACGTATGAGGTACCCATTTCTACTCAGCTTGCTTTGGCCTTGGCGGTAGACGACCTAATCCTCGCTTTAGTGGGAGCTGTTTGAGAACCCTCTCACTGTAGCTCTTGTAGGAGAACATCGACTCACGCGCAGTATACGGGAGATAACTTGTTTTTAACAGAAAGGGCAATTGTTATGACTCTCTTTTTGAACTTTTCCCTGAACTGTTGTTTTTAACAGAAAGGGCAATTGTTATGACTCTCTTTTTGAACTTTTCCCTTCTCGGCTGAGACCCTTCAAGAACGTCACGTGGGATGAGAAACCCGTGACAGAGAATTGTGGGAGAGGCTGTCAGTGGGCAGTCAGCCTACGTTTGGATGTGTACCTGAAAGGATGGTTTCTGTGATGTCTCTGTCGAGAAAATGGAGGTTTAGATCTGTTAATAGAGTCGTGGAAGTATGAACGGACTCGCCATGTGGCAGGGCAGACCTGCCGACGGTCAGAATATCGTCATCAACATCTTCATTTTCTTCCATTCCATCAATAAAACATCATGTCAAGTGATACACAGGGCTGGCTTGACTCAGTGTGTTGCCAGCTTTAGGTTTGAAAGGGCCTGGAAGTGAAGCTGAAGGCTGGAGACAGTGAATAACTAATCCAGAAACACTCAGTAAACACGGCTTCAGCTAGTGCCCCAACATTCTATTCAGTAACAAAAAAAAATAGTAACACAAAGTAAACGAGCTTCTTATGTGGACTCTGGAATGTGAATAAAACGACTACAATCAGTTGTTAGCTCTCATCTGTGACAGAAAACACCACAATGTCACCATCACCTGTAACAGAAAATGTCACAATGACACCATCACCTATAACAGAAAACATCACAATGACACTATCATCTATAACAGAAAACATCACAATGACACCATCACCTATAACAGAACAAGTCACAATGACACCATCACCTATAACAGAAAACATCACAATGACACTATCATCTATAATAGAAAACATCACAATGACACCATCACCTATAACAGAAAACATCACAATGACACCATCATCTATAACAGAAAACATCACAATGACACCATCACCTATAACAGAAAACATCACAATGACACCATCAGCTATAACAGAAAACATCACAATGACACCATCAGCTATAACAGAAAACATCACAATGACACCATCAGCTATAACAGAAAACATCACAATGACACCATCACCTATAACAGAAAACATCACAATGACACCATCAGCTATAACAGAAAACATCACAATGACACCATCAGCTATAACAGAGCATGACAAATTGACACCATCACCTATAACAGAACAAGTCACAATGACACCATCAGCTATAACAGAAAACATCACAATGACACCATCACCTATAACAGAGCACGACAAATTGAAACCATCAGCTATAACACAAAACATCACAATGACACCATCATCTATAACAGAGCACGACAAATTGACACCATCACCTATAACAGAACAAGTTAAAATGAAGGAGAATATGGACGGGAGAGAGAGGATGAAAAAAAAAAGGACAAACTGTGTGTAAACAAAGCACACACAGAATGTGTAATTACTCAGTTGCTAATCTCTAATCACATCTCCCAGTCTGTGTCCCATCGATTATGGTTTCTAGAAGAAATCGCGACCACCTGCCAATAACAGGCAACTGCAGGTGAAACAAAAAAACACAAAACATTTAATATTCATGTAGACTGGGTGTGCAAATAAGCCACGAAGATAACGCACGTAGAAGAGATAGTTTTTAGTTTGCGTTCATTTTAAAAGGAGGGGAGACAACGTAAAGTTATTTCGTTGTAGAAACTGCAGCCAGTTGTCTTCTCCTCGTCTTGCAGACACAGTTGTGTAGAGAGCGATGCAGTGTAAACAAAATTTCATGGACGGAGGTTTTCAACCTATTTTTCGTCGTGGAACCCCCCTCCCCCCCCCCCCTCTTTACCGGCATGAGAACAGATTTAGACTTTCTTTCCGGCATGAGAACAGCTTTATAGCTCCTTTCCAGCATCAGAACAGCTAGAACACACAATAATTAGTGTAGTATAAGTTTACCAACTATGCACGAAAAATGTATAAACTAGGAAACATGTAGGAGCAGCTTTATTACTTAACGACTACAAACTTGTGACGTTTCGGCGTGAGCCTTAATCATACAAAAACATACAGGACGAAGACATAGAGAGAGAAGTATAGATTCACATGAATGCTATTTTTAAAAAAGGCATTTAACTGTAATCTTGTAAGAAGATGTGGCTTGTCCGACGCTGTGTGTCAGAAATGGGCATGGCAGGGTCGGTGGGTCGTACCTGAGAGTGTTGGGTGGGGAAACCATGGAGGGAAGAGAGAGTGATACAATGTTAACCTAGCCAGGAGAAGGTGAAATAGATTATTATAGTTAGGGTAGAGGGGGTGTAATGTGATGCTGTGAGGAGGTTCTGAACTATGTGTAACAAGTAAGAGGGAGTGGAGCTTAGTGGAGAGGGATTATAACTGTTGAAGAGGAGAATGTTAGGTGTAGCTGAATAGCGAGTTTAACCCGTGTGGTTTCTGCGTCCCATAATCCTGAATGCAACGGTTCTTAAGCGCTAGGTGGCTTGTGTCATCTGCGTGACATTGTTTGATGAGTGTTACCAGAAAATCAGATTTGCCTCTGTGGTTGGGGCCATTGAAATGATTTGGGACTGGTTTCGAAGCATGCTGGGCGATATCGTACAGACGTTTCTGCATGCAGTCCCCTAAGCTGAGGCCAGTCTCACCAATATACGTTATCCTGCATCTTTTGCATCCGATAACATATATCACATTACGGGACTCGCATGTGAATCCCTCATGAAGAGTGAGGATAGTTATAGGAAAGGTGATCATTTTCGTTTCCCAGACTACAGGGCAGGTAACGCAGCGGGGGCGGTTACATTTTCTGGTGCCAACATGATTAAGGCTCACGCCGAAACGTCACAACTTCGTAGTCGTTAAGTAATAAAGCTGCTCCTACTTTTTTCCCTAGTTTATACATTCCAGAACAGCTGGAAGTACAGCCTGGATATCTGCCGTGCCATACGTGGCACAAATCGAATGCATTTAAGGTCTGTGTGAAACTGCAAATATTCCTCCTTTAAACAGTGGTAATAGCATGCATTTCTGTTCAGTACTTGTGGAAAATATGATCTTACAACATCGAGCGAAAATAATTTGGGGGCATTCTGTATGTCTTACTCACGCCATAGTGAATTAAGGGCGATAATTCATGTATGTATTATCTATCTTTTCAAGCCGATTTTCTCCCCTTAGCTGCCAGTGACCTCATTAAGGATTCATTAAGCAGAATAAAGTGTTTTCCAATCAGTTATTATTATTTTTTTTCTTTATTTTCATGTGCCACTTGGTCAGTCAGTCCAGAGTGTTGATTCTCCTGATCATTGTGCCGTCAGCTGCGTAGAAAATTTGTAATGGTGGTCAGAAAAGAGACAAATGAGGTCAGGTTTGCTTGCTAACTGACGCTGTTGTAACAGGTAGGGAGCAATCTCCAGGCAGCATCGACTCGGCTGTCACTCCTGCCTAAAGCACGGATCCTGCCTGTGCACTGTACATCACCCTTTAGTTCTCCTCCTTCTTTCTTTATCAGAAAAGCTTTAGTTATTCTGCTGCTCATCTTTGGAATACCCTCTCATCCTGTATAAACATATAAATTATATTCCTTCCTACAACTACAAACTTTCCTAATATCTATTTGATGTCGACTACATGCCTCCATGAATCATAAAACTTAAAAGTTATCTTAGACTGGTCTAACAGACACCGAATACAGTTACTGGAATTGTTTATTCTGAATAGTCCCGACATTTTTGTTTAGTAGACAGTCATTTATATATCTTATATCTTATATCCTTCCCGTGCCGTTAGACGTCACATAGGGCTCGATTTATATATGTGTGTAGTTAATTCTGTACTGGATAAGAGCGAAACGTAAATGTTATATTTTATTTTATGTCTCTCAGCTTCAATGTTAATTATGTTTGTTACATGAACAGCATATTTGTAGAATGTATGGAATAGAGTGAAAGATGTATGATAAAAGGCAAAATATCAGACGGGCCTGCGTGCCCAATTCTTAAACATTTTGAAATAAAGATCAATCAATCAATCAATCAATCAATCCTCTTCTTCATAATAATGATAATATCCTAATTTACAAGGCTACAATAATACTACAATCAAAACTCACACGGCACTGTGGTACAGTAAGAGCCACTGGGGACAGAAGCCGTGTGATACTAAAATGTATAAACTAGTAAAAAAGTAGGAGCAGCTTGGTGAGACTGGGACCGCATGCAGAAACATCTGTACGATATCGCCCAGCATGCTTCGAAACCAGTCCCAAATCATTTCACTGGCCTCAGCCACAGAGACAGATCTGATTTTCTGGTTAACAGCCATCAAACAATGTCACGCGGATGACACAAGCCGCCTAGCGTTTGAGAACCGCTACATTAAGGATTATGGGAAGCTGGAATCACACGGGTTAAACTCGCTATTCAGCTACACCTAACATTCTCTTCTTCAACAATCCCTGTCCACTAAGCTTCACTCCCTTCTCACTTGTTACACACAGTTCAGAACCTCCTCACAGCATCACATTACAACCCCTTTACCCTAACTTTAATCATCTATTTCACCTTCTCCTGGCTAGGCTAATATTGTACCACTCTCTGTCCCCTCCACGGTTTCCCCACCCACCACCCTCAGTTACGACCCACCAACCACACATAACAGGTCTCCATTTAAACAGTCTCTACACCCTACCATGCCCATCTCTGACACACAGCGTCGGACAAGCCACATTTTCTTACAAGATTACAGCTATTCATTATTAATTTTTTAAAAAAATATAGCATTCATGTGAATCTATACTTTATCTCCTCTCTCTATTTCTTCGTTCTGTATGTTTTTGAAACGTCGCAACTTTGTAGTCGTTAAGTAATAAATCTGCTCCTACTTTTTCCTAGTTTATACCCAGGCCTCTGTGCTAAACTTAGCATGGGCCTCTCCGACTTATACTGTTTGCCTTCTGGTATAAAATTCTCATTTTGTCCACGATGTTGGGTCATCTGCCCTTTCGGTCTCAAGCCTTTTCAGCAGGCGCTACATGGCGGTCCACTACCCACCCTCTTATGAGCCTCTAAATCAGTCTACGTGATTCGTCTGCACGCGTGGCCGATAATGGGCGAACATTCCGGAACAACCCGAAAATGACGCCAGTTCCGGTACGCATGCGCATTAGTAACACCTGCTTCCCTGATTCCGTTCATTTTCAGTAACCGGCAGGATCGGGTGAGGATGTTCGTCTGTAGTGTCCAAAAAAAAGTAGCATTATTGGTTTGTTAGCCAGAGCAGTATAAATAAAGTACACCGTTTGTATTTGGTTGCTAAGAATGTAGTGTCATTGATCAAAATATATGATATATATTTAGTGAATTCATTAGCCGGCAGTGTAGTTGTGAGACATTTTAGAATACCTTCAATCGTTGACCTCGATAAGGGCATAGTGTCTTTGTTCATTTTTTTTGTCAAGTGTTCTAACCACCCAGACGCGCCGACATGGGGGGGGGGGGTTGATACTTCACTGTGAAAATTGTTTACCAGTTTGTTTGATGAACACACATTAAGGTTTTTGAAAGTATATTGTACTGATTTTGGCTATAAGGGTCAAGGTTATGTGGTGACCTTGATCAAGTTCAAGGTGGCGAGAGTGAAGCAATATCAGCATTTGATGTCGAAACAAAAACAAAATATGTTTACACGAAAATATGAAATGACATTTAATGTTACTTTCCATTATTATAAATTCCAGGCAGAATTTTCTTAAACCAGAGATTGGTTGGTTCATTGTACAATTCATTTCTGTACGAGTTCCGTTTCCTATATCGGTAGTCACATGGCGACGAAATAAAAGAAAATCCACAAAAAGTATAAAATATTTAGTATGAAAATCTGGTAGATTCTCAGTTTTCAGTGAAAGAAAAGTCATCAAAATACATCATCATCAGCAGGTGCCATGGCGACGGGCGTTGGCTATTATGCTTCTCCAGAGTACACGATCCTTCATGCAGGCCGTCAGCTCAGTTGATGATCTCCTCTACACCATCCCGTCAGACTGTTCAGTATCTTTTTTCTCGGTCTACCTCTGGATCTTCTTCCCTCTATTTTTCCTGTTGTTATAATATGTTCAATGCCTCCTCTTCTCATTGCATGTCCTATGAAAGTACATTATCTCTCTCTCTTTTTTTTGGATAAGATTTTGTTGTCTCTCCAGCTCTTCTCATACATTCTCCATTAGTTATTTTTGCTGTCCAGGGGATTTGCAACATTCTTCTAATAAACCACATTTCTGCTGCTTCCAATGATTTTTGTGCAGACCTGCCTATTGTCCATGATTCAAAATAAAGATCAATCAAATCAAATCACTTCCATATAACAAGATAGGTTCAATATAGCATTTTAGGACTCGTTTTCTCTGAAATGCAGTCTTTGCTTGGCCTATCCTGTTCTTAATTTCTGTTCTGCATTCCCCATCTGAAAAATTGGCGAACTACTTTGTGAGCCCTATGTGACGTTTAACGGCACGGGAAGGATATAAGATTAAGATTCCCCATCTGAAGGTATTACTGCTCCAAGGTATTTGAATTTCTGCACCAGTTTTAGAATAGTTCCATTTAATTGTATACTGCATTTTGGTGGATTCTGTTTCTTAGATATAACCATAGTCTCTGTCTTTTTGATGTTCATAGTAAGACCTTTCAGTTCACTCTCTTTGGCGACTTTATCCAAGAGATTTTGCAGGTCTTGATTCATCAAAATACAGGAAAACAAAAGAATTTCTTAGTCTTTATCTTCTGCCTGTCTCTTGTAATAAGAAAATAAAATATATTTCTCACTGCTATATACATACTTCTTCTTCTCCAGCCTTCCATGCCATTAATGTTTTCACTGATAACATACTTCTTGAGAATGGTCCCTGCAGTGCTGAATACTTCGCTGCCCTACTTTCACCCAGTGCTGAATTATTTTTTGTCCTCTCAAAATCTAAGACGCATCGGCGGTGCTGGCAATTTTTTTCTAACACCAAAAATATAAACGTGTTGTAACTCTTGGATTCTTCCACTCTTGTCTCATTTTTCTTAAGCACTGTTACATAGAATCAAACAGAGTGATGCAAAATAAAATGTTTATTCTCTTTGTTTCTGTCTAACCAAACAAGTGTTCAATTTATCCAGTCGATGCTTGTTGTAACATTTAGTAAGTTGACTCCAGAAATCAGACGTTTATGAAAATAGAGGAAATGGTTATGGCCCAAGGCAATGATGGACAATCTGCTGTTTCCCTACCTATCTCTAACTTCGGGTATAATTTGTCTCAGTGGTTCCCAATTAACACAAGTCTGTGGACCCCCAGCTGTTTCAAAATCCAAGCCACGGCCCCCCCCCCCCCCCAATACTTTGGAAAAGTGTCTTATCTATGCAGTAGCCATTAAATCCTAAATAATTTTGTTCAGATAATGTAGGTGACCTTTACTGAGTAAAGGCTACACTATACCAAAAAATGCTGTACAAACTTTGTGAAATTTCAAAATGACAATAATATAGTTAAAATAGACAACCATTAATACTCCTACTTGTTCTAACCAAAAAAAAAAAAAAAAAGCCCCTGAGTTTTTGTCATGGACCCCCCCCATCCCCCCTTGGCAGGTTCCACAGACCCCTCGGGGTTAGCAGAACAGCTTATTGGGATCACTGATCTATCTGCCAGTATCACAGTAAGAAATTTGTATAGAATACGCAAATGCAAAAAAGCAGTGTACAGGTATTTTTTTTTAATGTACACTGCCCACGTTATCAAGGTACACAATGGGTGTAGAATAATAGGCATTTCCCCCATCGCCTGCTAAAAATTGCACATTTCCAGCACATGCCCAGTTTCAGCGTGTGAAAATAGGTCACATAGAACTAAAGATAGCTACTGTGATTTCCCAGATATTAAATGAGAACCATCACCACACCACACGCCAAAACTTTTTCGTGAACTATCACCGAGTAGGTAATCCACCGAGGCATCTAAGGGGCACAACTATGATTATTTGCTTTGGTGGGAATTAGATGGTGTACTGTTAAAATGTATGCTCAACCAAAGATGTTTTCATCATCCATGGATGGGATGATCATCAGCCACCTAGACATATAAGGGTTAATTTAAAATGATAAGATTTGTAGATTGCTTGCTGATAATTTTTATGTATACATTGGTGACACATGAGTGGAAGATGTCAGCAGATTTAAATTGGGAATATATTGTTACCAATCCTTATAGATGCCATTAGAATGGATAGATTTCACCACACAGTGTTTTGGATGAAAAAGCTGGAAGTAAAATGAGATGATACCAGATATGGAGGTCATATAAAGAAGAATGGTAAATCAGCATAGGACAGGTGTTATCATGAGTTGTATGCTGAGAGATATGTAAGGTTTAAACAACTGTGACCTTGTCCACAGAGTGTAGCAACCCTAATCTGAAAAAAAAAAAATATATATATATATACACTTTCAGGCATTTGCTGAAGCTACAAAGAAAAAAATTTAAAAAAAATAGCTGAAGTCAGCAGGAAGAAAAAGGCTTAAGTCAGCAAAAAAAAAAAAAAAAGCTGAAGCCAGTACCAAGAAAGAAAAAAAAAAGACAGAAGCAAGCAAGAAAAAAGAAGAAGAAAATAAATGTAATTATCACTTAAAAAATAATCATCAGGCGCCATAAACCATGGATACCAGATTTTGTTTATGTTGGGAACAATTTTGTCTAGAATAAGTTCCAAGCTTTCTTACATTGATCTGCTTTATTTGAGGTATTCACTATCAGTTTGTTTTGAAACAGTAAATCTGGAACTGGAGTTTTTCTTTTATTTGCAGATTACCAGAAAGAAAAAAAAAAAACAAACAAAATGCCTGGAGTCAAAGTTGGAATTAATGGGTAATTATTATAAATTTTTATAGAAGTTAAACATTAGAAGTCTGTTAAGTTTTTGTCTGAAGGTATGGCATTCAAGCCAGATGAGATGGTAACTGCATCAAGGTTCATTCATTCATTCCTTTGCATGTCCCTTGCGGAACTTTGCCTCCCAAACAGCACTCCTGTAGGCCTCTCGGTTGTGAGCAAGATGGCCTGCTGCTGCTGCATCCATTTCCAGATCATCAACGATGTCTTGCAGCCATCTTCGTTTCGGTCTTCCTCTTTTTCTTTTTCCCATTATGTATCCTTCCAATACGGTCTTCTCTAAATTATCATGACGTTTAATGTGGCCAAAATATTTAAGTTTTCTCTCTTTAATCCTCTTGACTAGCCAGCCTTCTTCAATATTAAGCTCTTGTAGTATAGATATATTTGTTCTTTTTTGTGTCCACGATATTTGGAGAACTCTTCTATAGCATTTACACTCAAAGGCATTTATGTGCTTCTCAGCTGTTTTGTTAAGTGTCCAGGTCTCACAGGCATCAAGGTTAGTGAACCATAATCAAGATCCTAGTCTGCCTCCATGCAGTGCCCATGGTAGGATAACACTAATGACTGCAAAAAGATGGAAATCACAAATGCTGTTTAGCACATTTGCATAATGAAATGAACCAGTGGAACAAAAACTTAAAGCTGTTTAAATGGCTAAAGTAAAGATGACCCTAAAACAAGTCAGTGTAAGTCTTCACTGCAGGGAGGTGTCATAGTATTTCTGTTTATATTGCGTATAAATATTTATTTTGCTGTATGGGGGAAGTAATACCATCTAAAATTGTAACGTTTAGATTGTAAGCATTTAGTGCGCATGCCCCATAACCCTTTTTGTCATGGCCAAAAGCGTGGTAACGAGTGATGTCCAGCGAAAAAGGAAGAGAAACATCGAGTAATTTCAATTGTTGGTGATGTAGATGGGGTATCGACATGGCCTGTGACCAGACCACTGTTCTTGAATGTATCCCAAGTAGATCTAGACATATTAGACGACTGGAGAAGTAGTTAGAAGGTTATTTGAGACATTATTTTAGTGATATTGCAACATAGAATTACAATACGAGATCGACAGGTAGTTCTAGACATCTCAAGTGGTACGTACTGTACTTCTAGACTTATCCAATGGTAAGTAGGACACAATCATTGTCTAAAAACATCACATTACTTCTTTTTTCCTAAAAAACTCTGCATTTATGGAATCTTCATACATTTTAAGTTATTTTGAAACATAATAAGTACATGGAAATACTGTTTCATTCAGTTTTACAACTATACCCCCTATACATATCAAGACCTGGCGCTTTTACTCCGGCACCCAACTGAATGTCAGCGTCTACACTCTGGCACTGGGAGAGTTAAGATTATTCAATTCAAATGTAATATCCAGCCTCATTTATGCATGTGACAGCTGGAAAACAACTAAAGAAATTACTCTTTTGAAAACAAATGGCCAAGGAAAATACTTGGTATAAAGTTGAACAAATTCAAGAACAACACAGAGATAAGGCAGATGAGTGAACAACAGCCTGTCTCATTGGTGATCAGAAAAAGGAAGTGGAAATATATCGGTCACATTTTGTGAAGAAACAATCAGAGAATCCTTAAACAAGCTATCAAGTGAAATACAACAGGCCAGAGAAAAAGAGGTCGACCATGCAAAACTCTAAAAGAGGACATTGTTAAGAGAGGTCAAATTAGTAGGCATAAAATCCCTTGATGAGGTTAAAAAACTTGGCAAACTACCATGCAAGCCCTATGTGATGTTTAACGGAATGGAAAGGATGTAAGATGTGGGGGAAGTATATTATTGGACTTATTTTTTAATAGATTTTCTTTCAGGAACCAGAAGGACTTTAAAATCTGAGTCAGTAGAAATATACCATTTATCTTCTTTCTTTTTATGAGAAAGTGATACTAAATTTGTATATTAAGAAACAACCACACTATTTTATTATTTTTATTATTATAAAATCATAGTGCTGGTTTTGTGTTCAGTAAGATTGCACATCTGCTTATTATAACACTTCAGCAAACATTGAACTTGCAGATTTGGTCGTATTGGTCGTTTGGTCTTGCGTGCTGCCATTGACAAAGGTGTGGATGTTGTTGCAGTGAATGACCCTTTTATTGATCTTGAATATATGGTGAGTTCTGCAGATAGTAATTAATTTTGTTACGATGTTTACTGTTTCTGTTAAATTGTTTTGAGTGGCAGTCCCATTATTTTTGTCAATATTATTTTGAAAGTTCCTTCAATAATAAAAGACTACGTAGGATAGAGCCCTGTCATACTGTAAAGGATAAGGTGTTGGTGTGCATATTTTCCTTGACCTGTCAGCTCACTAAATCAGAGGTTCCAAAATTTTTTTAGACCAAAGGAGTCTGTCCACCAGAAAAATTACACAGCCCAACAAAAAAATTTTAGGCCTGTTCCTAAGGTTATTTGGGGCGCTGATTCAGAAAGTTCCATCAGATAGACAGCATCAGCTCTAGTTTCTTAGATATGGTCGAATTTATAAAATTTTAGTCAGCTCTCTAAAAAACCTCCTGCAGAACTGGGGATGTCATATTTGAATGGGAAATTTATGTATTTAATTTACCCGCTTTTTTTTTTCTCCTCTCTTATAATGACCTTTGTTTCACAGATATTTGTCTTCCCTTCCTATAAAAGCACATTGGCATAAAAATGTATAGCTCAAATGACAGAACTGCTTTTGTTTTTTTTTTAATTACATAATTATGTGCAGAAAATTAAGATGGTAAATCCTGGTTTTCATACACTACATAAATTTGTATTTTAAAGGTTTCTCAGTCTGATCTGTTTAAAACAGCTACGCTGTATAATAGCAGTGATTGTACCCAAAAAATGTAGTCCCATTGTGACATAAAAGGTACTTAGGGATGTTCTGTCAAAAGTCCTTTATTCAGATTTGAAAAGAAAAAAAAAATGGCAGTCCTAATTACTGATGCTGTTTTATAATGTGAAAAAAAAGCAATGTTTTAAGTGTGCTTCACAGAGCTGAAGATAGATGTGACAGAACTGAGTGGCGGCTCTATGCAGAACACAAAACCCTTACCTCTTATCAGCACACACAGTGATGATAATTATCTCAGGAGTTTGTACTAGTAACTTTAAGATAGCAATATTGCAGACATTAGCATCATGTAATGATGATTAACATCCTGTTATTTCAGGTTTATATGTTCAAGTATGACTCCACACACGGCCGCTTCAAAGGTCAGGTTGCCTCTGGTAATGGCAAGCTTGTGGTCAATGGAAAAGAAATTACAGTGTTTGCTGAGTAAGATTTACTTTCATTGTTTTTTGTTAGGTACCTCTGATAGGATGATTTTTCCTTTCTGACATTCTGGTGTGCCTCTCCTTACAGGCAGACAGTCTCCATTTTTGGTGGCTGTTTTTCCACAAACACATTTATTCAGCTGGACTGTCTAGAGAGCCTTGTAAGCGAGGTTAGATTGCTGTCACCTGGACTGTCTGGAGAGCCTTGCAAGCGAGGGCAGATTGCTGTCAGCTGGCCTGCTTAGGTCCTACCATAAACGCCACAGCAGCTGATGCTGTGGAGATCTTGTAACAAAAATGGTGTCATATTGGATAGAGAATTACTATGGTTTCAGATGCCAAAATGTGTACAGGAAATTTTCTTATTAGGCACCCCAGCTTAACCAATCTATGACCACTTGAACCTGAAAATGTTTTTTCTTCTCCCGCTAGGTAGATTTGGTCCAAGTGCCATATTAAATCATATACTTCCGAGACAAACAGCTTTTTAAAAAAATTTTTACACATAAACAATAACTTTATGCTTTTATTCTGGGTTTTGGAGAAATTTTAAACTACAATATAAATTAAATGTGGTCATCACATCATGTCCCAATAAAAAACGTGGCAGATGTGTTTGTTATGAAGTTGTGGGAGTTTTGGCATGGGGATAAAAGTGGTGAATTTGATGTAACAACAGGAAACATAAGATTGTTATTTATTTATTTATTTTTTTTTTTTCAACTCTTCCACAACCAAATAGCACTCAAGATCACATGAACATTTTTATAATCAAACAATACAGCTGTCATCTTTAAACATGAAATGACACAATGATTATCATTAACCTTTATGATTAGGACAAATTATAAGCTATAGAATACATCCATTTGACTGTAGTTAATTCATTCATAATTATTTGTAAAGCTCTTTAGGTGGTTGGTGATTAAGTAAGTGTGTTTTTTTTTGTCTGCTTTGTACACACGCTGGCGATGATGCGTGGCACTTTGATTTTTGCGATGCGCCTTTTGGCTGGGTACCTCCGACTTCAGCACCTTTCCTTGCTAGGGCAGACTGTGGTCTTGCTCGGACTGCCATGAAGACAGTGGTGTAGGTTGGCCTGGCCAAAACTTTGTTTCCCAGCCTCTGGTGGCTGTACTTAAGCCCCTTCTCCCACGTCAGATCCAGACGGCTTGAGACAGTTCCACAGAGGCACTCTGATTTTGGAATGAGGAATCTGATGAGTGCCTCAACATCCATTCCCCAACACCTATGGTCTGCTGGCTCTGTTCTGTTTACATCATTCTGATAGCCATTGTTATAAAGACATAGGCTTGTCCCCATCCGTCCACCAACCTGACATTACATTTGACAAAAATAACATTTGCATTTAGTGTTGATTGTTACAGGTTTCTTGGCTACAGAAGTACAAGGTTCGACAATTAAGTATTGAGACTAATTACCTAAAAAAAAATGACAGTTGACGATATAACCTGTATTTTATTCAAAGTAAGCCCCATTTGCATTGATACAGTGAGTGGCACAATCTAACAAACACTGGAATGACCTCTGCAGTTCTTCTGTTGATATGACCCTTAAACTCGATGTTAGGTCCTTTGGCAAAGAAGCGTTCTTTCAATGGTAACTTTAATTTTGGGAATAGAACATAATTGCAGGGAGACAAATCTGGGGAATAGGGTGGATGGTTGAGAATGCATACTTGTTTCTGGGGCAAAAATTCCTGTACAACTACCGCTCGGTGAGCCGGTGCATTATCATGAAGAAGGAAAAAACTGCCATGTGTTGAATACTTTGAGAATCCTTTTCAGTAGGCATTTCAAAATACTTAAACTTTGATAGTGATAGTCTGTCCCTCTGGAATAAATTCTTTGCTAATAACTCCTTTGCTGTCATAGAAGCTCACCAACATTGTCTTCACTTTCGACTTTTGAAGACAGTTTTTTTTTTTCCTTTTGGTGATGATGATGACTTCCTCTGAGCACTTTGGTGTTTAGTTGTGGCATCATAGCAGAAAATCCATGTTTCATCCTCTGCAACAATCAAATTTAAGAAATGTTTATTTCTGTGACACGTTTTAAATGTTAGCTTTTTTGCTTCATGCTGATTACATGCACCTGACTAGGTCAACAAAATGGCTGCTTGTTTGTCGTCTGCTTATCGGGCGGCGATGAAAAGTTGCCAGATCATAGATGAAGATTGCCTCTTTGGATTCCATGCTTTGCTTCATAGATGGCATTTTTGTCTTGGCCATAATAAAATCAGTTTCATTACTTAATTGTTGGACTTTGTAGGTCAGAGTTTTTAAGCAAACAGTCTATGTTCCCTGTCTCACAAAGACTATGTTAAAATAAGTATGTTCTTAACCCATTTGTTCCCAGGGGGACTTTATTTTTTTTTTTTTTAAAGAAATGAAATTTTGCTTATAATTCAGGCGTGACCCAGGTGCCATTGACTGGAAGTCCACTGGTGCTGAGTACGTTGTAGAATCTACTGGAGTATTTACAACAACAGACAAAGCAAATGTGAGTTTGAAGATTACTGAAATGCAGGCAGTTGTGTCCTGCTTGAGGTACATTTATCTGTCAACCCCTTTAGCATTATCTTGTGCTGGCTTGTCGCCCATTCAGCTTTCTCCCCAAGTTAACTTTCTGATTACATGCAGACGCACATTCATGAATTTTCTCCTACTATCATAAACAGTGGCTGACCTCGTTATCAGGTATTGTGCTGCAGAAACAGCAAATTCAGCAAGCAGGTTGAGCTAAATATAGCTGTTGTGATAGCACACTTGAAAACAGTGGCAGGTTGCGGTAAACTTATTTAAGAGACGAGGACAATGACTTGCTGTGTAGTGGTACTGATGTTTCTACTTATATGACTCGCAGATAGTTTTAGATTCTTTGAATGAGAGTATGATAATGGTGACATTGAAACTGTTGAAATTGCACTTGAATTTGTGTGATCTGAGAATGGCCAAGGGTGATGTTCCAGGCAGGCCAGCATTCAGATGTGCAGGAAACACTTCTATGAGAAGCCTAAAGTGATATTACTTTGCAATTTATCAGTTCGGCTATTCATTTGGACATCAACATCATCATACCACTATTGTCACTACTGCCTTCATCATCATTATCACTAGCATAATCATCTTGTTTTGCAGCAGCCTTTATTCTCATCATTATACCACCATAGCCACCATCAACATTGCCACATCTTCACCGTTGTCATTAGTCGAGCAGGAAATTCATTTTTATTTCTGCATAATAAATCTTCTTTATAATTGTGATACATTTTCCTCATTTGTATGTGAGTGAGTGAGAATGAATAATTTGGCATGGGTAGAGCGACACAGGGTTTTGTTTTTGTTTTTTTCTTTAAATAATCCTAAAGAAGTTAAGTGGTTTATACACACAAAAAATTTGTTAGTTCTTCATGCAGGGCTGAGTCTGTGAGCATCTTCCAATTGCGGGTAGTGTGGTTTTAAGTGCATTTGATTGGTTGCTGTTGGTATTGTAAATGGCTGTGATCAGCACTTAGATCTCCCAATTCACAAATGGTTAGGGTTCATTTTATGGAAGTATCCAGCATGAAATTTTTGTTCAAAACTTATCGGCTGACATTCTGGATGTTTGTAAAATTCATTCTTTGAACTTCTCATTTCCTAGTGATAATATAACCGCTTGTTTAGTGTACATTTTTTGTGTGTAGTCTTAGGGCGCATTTTCTCACAGAAATTGTGGAAATAGGTCTTCACTAATGAACTTGTCCTGTTCCAGGTTCACATTAAAAGTGGAGGTGCCAAGAAGGTTGTAATCTCTGCCCCCTCTGCAGATGCTCCCATGTTTGTGATTGGTGTCAATGAGGAGAAGTACACAAAGGACCTGACTGTTGTCAGCAATGCTTCATGTACTACCAACTGTCTGGCCCCGCTTGTCAAGGTCATTAACGATAAGTTTGGTATCGTTGAGGGTCTGATGACCACTGTCCATGCAACAACTGCCACCCAGAAAACTGTGGATGGACCCAGCAACAAGGTATGTAGCCTTTCCTCACTCAGCGACCTATCCCAGAACACATCTTATTATTCCTTCCTGTGACATTTATGAATGTGAAGTGTTGGTGCTTTCACATTCCTAGACCACTACAGCATTGTGAGGTAGGAGAGCCAGCATCTGTCCTTCCTGTGACATTTATGAGTGTGAAGTGTTGGTGCTTTCACATTCCTAGACCACTACAGCATTGTGAGGTAGGAGAGCCAGCATCTGTCCTTCCTGTGACATTTATGAGTGTGAAGTGTTGGTGCTTTCACATTTCTAGACCACTACAGCATTGTGAGGTAGGAGAGCCAGCATCTGTCCTTCCTGTGACATTTATGAGTGTGAAGTGTTGGTGCTTTCACATTCCTAGACCACTACAGCATTGTGAGGTAGGAGAGCCAGCATCTGTCCTTCCTGTGACATTTATGAGTGTGAAGTGTTGGTGCTTTCACATTCCTAGACCACTACAGCATTGTGAGGTAGGAGAGCCAGCATCTGTCCTTCCTGTGACATTTATGAGTGTGAAGTGTTGGTGCTTTCACATTCCTAGACCACTACAGCATTGTGAGGTAGGAGAGCCAGCATCTGTCCTTCCTGCCTGTTTTTTTCCAGGGAAACCTTTAGGCTGGGATGACCTTGGTGCAAATCAGTTTAAAAAAAAACAAAAAAACTGCTGCACCAGTATGGCACCTTCTTAGCTAATGTTAATTTTAGCACCAAATTTAATATAATGATGGTCTTTGAGAACTTGCTGAACGCAGCAAACTGATGACAGCCATAAGGAAAGGATCAAAATTCTTTGCACATCTTGAGAAGGTAGAAGCTAGAAGAGCACTGAAAAGGGGGGAGGGGGGAAGGTGGAGATGAAAATATCTGAAATACCTGATCAGGTGGGGGTGAGGGGAAATAGGCAACTAAACTAATTAGAAAAACCAAGGGACATAGAAAATAGAGGAAGTTGATGGCCATAGTCTGTCGGGGATGTGGCTTAGAAATAAATTGACATGGCAGCAAAATTACTTCAGTTGTTGAAAATAAGGAAATGTAAAATTTGAAACATATACTTGTCAGTAGAGAAAGGACAGAAACATACACTGTGTCAGTAGAGAAAGGACAGAAACATACACTGTGTCAGTAGAGAAAGGACAGAAACATACACTGTGTCAGTAGAGAAAGGACAGAAACATACACTTGTCAGTAGAGAAAGGACAGAAACATACAGTGTCAGTAGAGAAAGGATAGAAACATACACTGTGTCAGTAGAAAAAGGATAGAAACATACAGTGTGTCAGTAGAGAAAGG
The DNA here is from genome assembly GCA_009760885.1 of Achatina immaculata. Lineage (NCBI taxonomy): Eukaryota > Metazoa > Mollusca > Gastropoda > Stylommatophora > Achatinidae > Lissachatina > Lissachatina immaculata. Next base: position 10,913,336 of record CM019712.1, on the reverse strand, counting down.
ACAGTTGAAAGCTGGACAACTTTCAGCAGTTTAGACAGCCAGAATTGGCAAAAAAAATAATTTGGGTGTGGTTTGTTTTCCTCCCCCCCCCCCCCCCCATTTGCACTAATGAAAGTTGCAGGGAATATGGTGTTAGTGCCAGCATTTTGTCAAAATGTGTACACATTGTTGTGAGGAATAATGCTTCCAAAAAAAATCTTCATACAAAAAAAAACTTGAGGCACATTGAGTTACATGTGCACGTGCATTCACCGAATGAGGCTTGCCCAAATCGTTAGGTGAGAATTTTTTTTTTTTTTTTTTGGGGTGGGGATGGAAGAAATGATAGATACAAACTGTTGGAGTAGTTTTTTTATCATCTTTTATGTGATCAACTAACTCGAGCAGTTTGTGATTTGATTTTATATATATCATAAAGAAAGATAGAAACATTTTACATTGCTAACACAGGACTGGCGTGGAGGACGTGGCGCTCAGCAGAACATCATCCCGTCTTCAACTGGAGCTGCCAAGGCTGTAGGAAAGGTCATCCCGGCTGTTAATGGGTATGTCATTGCCTTTCTATACTAGCAGTGTCCTTTCTTATTGTTTGTGTGCTGTTTGTGGTGACAATTTTTATTACATGTGTTTAACTGCTTGAAGCTATCAGCTTTTGTTGTGATACTTATTCTATAGTTTAATCTTTGATACTGTCACTTGTTGTAGAACTTATAGGTTAATCTTTGAAGCTATGACATATTGTATGACTTATTCTTTAGATTTAATCCTTGAAGCTATAACATATTGTATAAGTTATTGTATAGGCTAATCTTTAAAGCTATCATTTGCTGTATGACTTATTCTGTAGGTTAATCTTTAAAGCTATCATTTGCTGTATGACTTATTCTGTAGGTTAATCTTTAAAGCTATGGATGATCTGTTGTGTGTATCCGTATTGTTATGCTCGTGGTTTGTGTTGACAGAATTATGCAGTTGCCTGACTGTCATGATCATCTGGTTCTATAGCAGTTTGTTTCTCTTCATAGCTCAGTCATTGATTCCATGCCTGTCTTCAGCTCAGCTGTTGATTTCCTGTCCTGCTGTTGTGTTTACTTTGGATGGATTCCCCTGCCTTATTGTATTAGATGAGGTAGAGTTGGTTTAGCAAGAGTTTTGGTGATCTTAAAAATACTTTGATCAGAATGATCTTCTAAAATGACTGTTTTCTTGTGACTCGTAGCAAACTGACTGGCATGGCATTCCGTGTCCCAGTTGCCGACGTGTCCGTTGTGGATCTCACTGTCAGGCTGGAGAAGGGGGTAAGTTCTCACTTCTCAGTGATTTAACCGTTTCAGTTTTCTTAAACAGACATTGGTTAATTAGTCTGAAAAGATAACTGAGAAATAATAACTGGTGATTGTGTTTATGTGGTAGATATATTATGGAACAGCAAACTGTCTCATGGGTGATCAGAAAAAGGAGATGGACACATGTGGGTCACATGATGTGAAAAAAAAACAGAGAATCCCAAAACAGGCTATCAAGTGGAACACAACAGGCCAAAGGAAGAGAGGTCGACCATGTGAAACTCTAAAGAAGACATTGTTAAAAGGGGCCAAATTAGCGGGTATAAAATCCCTTGATGTGGTTGAAAAACTCGCCTTGTGTGATGCTTAACAGCACGGGGAGGATGTAAGATGTGATAGTATTGTGCACTGTTAAGTGAATATTTTGGAGGGGGGGTGGTAAAGATAGTCCTTTTATGCAGCAAAAGCAGATTATAATCTGGCATTGAAGCCCATATTTTCCTCCAGTGTTCTTGTTCAGTTTAATAAGATAACATCCTTGCAGCCTACATCCTGGTTTGAATAGTAGACAAGGATGAGGCACAAGGGGGAGAATAATAGACAAGGATGAGGCACAAGGGGGAGAATAGTAGACAAGGATGACGCACAAGGGGGAGAATAATAAACAAGGATGAGGCACAAGGGGGAGAATAATAGACAAGGATGAGGCACAAGGGGGAGAATAATGGGCAGGGATGAGGCACGAGGGGGAGAATAATAGGCAAGGATGAGGCACAAAGGGGAGAATAATAGACTTAGTATCCATATTTTCCTTCACTGACAAGCAGTATCCTGTTCCCTTGGTCAGCATTATGAATAACAGGACACTTATTTGGGAGCTAATCTGTGTCAGCATTAATGAATAACAGAAAACAGACACTTTGAAACTAATCTGTGCCAGCAGACATGACATAAAGTTGCATCATGATGCAAAAGAAAGTCCTTCCAATATTTTATCCTTCTTAGGCCAGCTATGAGGAAATCAAGAAATCCATCAAGGAGGCATCTGATACATCTTTGAAAGGTATTCTGGGATACACAGAGGATCAGGTTGTGTCTCAGGACTTCCTGAGTGATACCCACAGCTCAGTCTTCGACGCTAATGCTGGCATTGCCCTGAATCCTAATTTTGTCAAACTTGTTTCATGGTAAGCCATTGGATAACATCATAGCTGTTATCTGCACATTTATTCTTAGTTGTGTGTATAGTCTATATCTGCAATTCTTTCATGTGAATAAAGTGGAGAATATTTTTGTAGTTCCTATGTAGAAGCCATATTTCTTAACTTTGGGTTCACAGACCAGAAAATGGATGTCCTAGATTTTAAAAAAAAAAAAAATCTCAGCACTATCTAGATTCATTTTATGTTTTATTTTTAATGGGGGCTTCCCAGAAAGGTGGTCTACAGCCATAGAAAGGTTAATGATGTAGAGCTTAGCTTCTTGGCTTGTTTTAGTCTGCCCGTTTACCTTCTCTTACAGCTTTGATCTTGTCTTGCATCTCCCTGGATTTGCAAGATGGTGTTCTTTGCAGCCAGTGCTGTGGTGTTGAGACACAGCATTGTGTTGGCTTGGCAGCGGGTTATGGCGGCTATTTTTTCAGTCCCCGGGTACAGCTGAAAAGCAGAGGGTGCATAATACTTCTTTATCAAACTCCGCCATAGGGACTTTGGTGATCCCTGTCCTGTTAGCCAGACTGGGGGTACCAGCAGAGAGGTGGGACATGGTCTTGGTCAGCTATAGTTCACCTGTGTTGTTGAAAGTATATCAGCTAATGGCAGGCAAATAAGTGAAACGTTTTAAGTCTCATCTTACCATACAACACTCAAGTTATACGAGTACACATTTTATAATCGATCAAGTACCCAAAAATGACAATGCCATTTTTTTTTTGAACAGGTTAAAATTCACTTTGCAGCCTCTGTTTTAATTAATTTTTAAACCATTTTGTGGCCAGCGTTAAGATGATAGTTTAGATTACAGAAACAGTGAGAAAAGGACTTGAAATAGAAGACAGCCTAAATTATTTGTACATTTCACGAGAGGAAAGTTGGACAGTCTGATATGCAGTGATACAGGTTGGCCAAAATGGCAGGAAGAAAGATGGATAACAGATGTGATCAGAAGCACCATGATGACACATTGCTGTTTGCATGTCATCTTCATGATAGTGACTTTGAAATGAATTATCAGTAGATGTCAGTAAGGTATTTTATATTCATTTGTTAAAACAAGTTGGTTGATTGGTTCAACAAAAGGAAACTAAAAGGTAACTTATTTAACTCTGTGACAGGATGTATATGTAAACAGAAAAGTTGATGTATTGATCTTTATACAGTTTTCTTAACCTGGAGTACCTGTACACTACAAAGGGATCCATGAGCGAGCAGATAGGTTTGCTTTGTTTTTAATAGAGGTCCATGGCTGTTTTCTGGCTGTGAGGGTGCTTCACGGTTGTTCTCATTCGTTGCTGCAGACAAGATTTGTCTCAGTTCCTCTGTTCTTGAGCTTGTCGATTCCAAGAGCTCATACATTTTCTTCTTCATTGTTATCTAGGTGTACCACTTGGTCTGTCCCTTTTCATTACTTCTGTATAGGCCATCTTTGTTCAGCCTCCTCCATTCTCTCTAAAATGCTGGAGCCATCTCAGTCTGTTGTCTTCCATAATGGCTGTTATAAGTGGAGAGTTAAACATTGTGTAGGTTTCTTTGTTACTTATCTTCCATCATTGTTTCATAGGGTCTCTAACCGGTCCGTAAATTCTCGGGATTTTATTCTCAGATGTTTGTATGTTTTCATCTTTAAGAACCACTGCTGTAATGTATTACTTTGTTGTAATTGTAGTATGATTTTGGTTTTTATTTTAAAAAATTTATTTGCAGGTATGACAATGAGTACGGCTACAGTTACCGTGTGGTGGATCTCATCCAACATATGTACACAGTAGACAACAAGTAAACCATGATGGCTATAAAACAGCTTTTGAAGATTTGATCATGATATTTGTGTCCTTTCCCCGGAGGAATCATTGTAGACTTTGATTGATAGACTGAGTGAAATGTGATACAAAGCCAGGTTGGTCACGAGTGGTGATAGCTAGGGAATATGGAATTTGTTGATGTAGACGAGATGACAGCTCTTGGGCTTGAGCATATGTTAGGATGCTCTGCTTGTAGCATGTGGTGTCCTGATTTAGTTTCCATGTCTGAATTTATCATGAGGGCAGAAGCTTCACTGACAATAATGATGGGGGACATAATCGATGACCTTTCTGGCTTTGTGTCACAAAGTATAAATGTGCTTAATTTTTAAGTATATAGAGTTTTTCTTTCCTGTAATTGTACACTTTCTTAATGTGTTTTGTTATGTTAGTGGAATAATGTGAAAACTATTGCTGGGATGGGAATTTGTGAGAAATCTTGGAAAGATTATGAAATTATTGCACTAATTGGAACTATCTTGAGCCAAAATATTGTTCAGGGGAGAAGTGCTTCTAATGTATTATGTCAGATTTAAGAAGATTGGCAGAGCAGGAACTGCGTGACCAGAGAGGTACAGAGCAAATGACCCTATGCTAGAGACTTGCACCGCTAATGTTGTGGGAAAAAAAGCTTAGATATATTTCTCTCACCCCTGCTAAATTTTTTCTTGTAAAGCCAAGAATGCAATGTCTTTACTGTTTTTTCTTTTGTCTTCACTCATTTTGATATAGCTAGCTTAGCCTCTTTCATGGAACTGGTGTATTTGGAAATGTTTACGTAGTGGACGATTTTCTTTTATAAATATTTTACTGGGCTTCATACAGATCAGTTTGTACTGAGTGATTTCATAAAACACTAGCAACAATTTCATGTGTTTGTGTCTCTTTTTGTTTTGTTTGAATTTTTGCACACTAAATGCCATACAAGGCTTGGCACAACACAGGCCTACCCAACACAGGCCTACCCATGGTGGAAGGCAAACAGTTACTGACAAATCAGGTGCTGCTCAGATTTGACTACATATTTGCTGTTATCTGCTGAGGGACCATTGATATGACCACTAGAGCCCTAACACTACCGTGTTCTCACTGTTTTGTTTATGTTGTAAGCAAGAAGTATTTGTTTAGTTAGCACTTGGCAAAACTTACTGAAAATAGGAATTAAAAATAATAAATAAATAATCAACCTTCACTGGATGTTCTTGAAAAAAAAAAATTGTAAGAGCATGTCCTTAGATATTTGTCTGACGTACCCTAAAACTGTTGCATGTGGTTTGATATCGTACACCCTCTAACAACCACACACACATGACGGCGTTCATCAACACAAGAAGCCTAGTTCAACTATACAACATAAATCATATTATGTAAACATCAAGTTTTTATATGATGCAGGAATGTTCTCAGATATGTACAAAATATCACATTTTATGCACAAATGTAAAACATAATATTGGCTAGTATCATAGTCTTGCTAAAGATCACATAATCTGCTGTGACAGATATTATGATTACAAATCTTATCAAATCTCTTGCACTACAGAGATGCATTTTATTTAATCAGCTCAATTTATAAAAGGAAATTTTTATAACAGTCCAAGCTACAGTCTTCAATGTCACATATCACTTTTACTACAACATCAGATTATGATGCACTCACAATTCATTTCTCAAAAAAACTGGGTTATGATAAATTCAGATTAACATGAAATTTCAACTGAAACAAAAAGGCAGTGTTTTAAACAACAACAAAAAACTTAAAAATTAATGCTATGGCAGTGGTTCCCAGCTACCACAAGTGCCATATAAAACAAAAGTTTATAGCATTACAATACTGCATAAAAGATCTTTGGATGTGAAAAGTTAGGAACTACTGCCCGAATTGTAGCGACCCATATTTTCTACAATCAGTGTCTCTGTGTCTAAAAATTGATACTAGGGGCATAAATGGGATAAGTTGCACAGAGCGTTCAGACAATTGCTGGTGTTTATCACATGACACCAGACACATTCTCTTGTGCTGCAAAACTCTGACACAGCTCTAATAGTTCTCATTCTATATAGCTAGGGTTCATAACCATACCCCTTAATGGTATGAAAACTAAATGATGGGGGTATGGGATTCTCAGCTGTTCTGTTCTAGCTATCCATTAGTAAAACAAAACCAGGATATCATCATATTTTGTAGTCATGCAGGTACATAACAAGAAGATGATGATGATTTTGATAGTATATTTAAGAGTATGGGTAATCCATTTAGGGGTTTGTAACAATCAAAAGCATAGAACCACTGTATGTGTTGGAGCAGTAGTTATCTGATATCCCTAGATATTCTGAGCACCCAAAACCATGAAGAAATGCAATCATGTCAGACTGGTAATGGATGACAGTTTGATCATCACTGGGACCATGGTGAGACCTGTCTCATTAGCCGGGCCAAGCCTGTTACAACTAGCTTCAACAGAGGTTTGTTCGGGTCCAGATCAGCTGTGTACTGCTGGTACATAATGATGATGCTGCTGCTGTGACTAGCACATCATTTCTGTTCCTGATAGGGTTACCACAAGCAATAAACCCCCAGAGGTCAAGACATAACTACTTCAATCATGGAACCTCTTCCCATATGCTCTGTCATAAAGACTGCAACAGGGTCCTACTCCAAGGCCGCCATAACATGCCGTTAGAGATGCCCAGGGAGTAGGGTAATAGTGCCCATAATTTTGATTCCCCAGCTACAGGCGCGAAGTACCAATTTCTACATCTAGATCACTGAGACATCTCTGGCCAGATTCAAACCACCAACTTTCTGTGTTGTCTATGAAAGACAACAGCTCTAACCACTTTATCTCTCAAGCACCTAGGAGGATGGGAAAACAAGATGGTAAAGAGGCGGAGCTCAGAAATAGGTGCACCCATGGCCCCTCCCCCTCATCAACACTAAGAACAGCTACAATACGTGCTAAAAATCAATATCATTTGTTGTCTGACATCTGCTGTCTCCCTATAGTGGTCTCCAGAAAGGGGTAAGGAACATTAGATACATTTATAATATCTTAACGGGCATTCTCTATTAATGGGGAATCTGCATTTCAACTGAAGGGAAATATCAAAGACAGGTCTTCTGCACAGTACTTTATGAATGAATAAGAGCTAGACTGATTAGTAAAATCTCAGCAGAAGTATGAAAGATTAGACTGGTGCTAAACAAAGGAAGGTGTAAACTCAAAAGTCAAGCAAGACTCTGATGTGACGCAAGCTTTCCTTCTGAAAGGCTTCACGTATATACTGAAGAATTTTCACTAACTAAAGTGTGGATGAATTCTCACCAAATAAAGTGTGGATACAGTGGATGAAGAATTTTAACTAACTAAAATGTGCATAAAATAGATGAATTATCACCAAATAAAGTGTGGATGAAGAATTCTCACTAACTAAAGAGCATAAAATAGATGAAAAAGTTCTCACCAAGTAAAGCGTGGATGCATGTACTCAGACGCAAGCCTCACTTAAACTAGACAGTCACTGTAACCTACAAAAGGGCTGCATGAGAGCAAGTGCTGGAGTAGCACCAGTACCACACCACGAACAGTCTGGCCACATCACACAACTACCACCACCAGACACTTGACTACAGAAAGTATTCATGCTTTTTTTTTTTTTGAGTTGGTCACTTCTGGAGTGCAGGCAGGGATAGGAGAGACCAAAATGGATGGAGAGACAGCTTCTCACAGTGAAGGTAAAAGGTTCTAACCCCCTCTACCACTTCCCACCAGCCAAAACTGCCACTGGTGCTGCATGTACCTCTGATGAAACCCTCTTTCCACAAAAGAGACCGGGCCAAATTATAACAATCTAAACAAAATGATATTCACTTCGAACTGACATTAGGGAAGATGCACAAATGCAAATTTTGTTACGTCAGAAATGTACAAAGCTTACATGGTAAACAAGATGTGAGGCTACAGCTCATTTCAATTTCTTGCCCTTTGATGTTACCCTGCCAGGGCTGAAAATCTTGTCATTGTCTGTGTACACAAGATGTGGAGGTACAACTCTGCCGGCTGTGTTGTGAGTACTTGTCATTGATTAAACCTAGTCATCATCTATAGACACTGGATACAGAAATACAACTTTGCCAGTTGTGTTGTGAGCTGATTAAACCTAGTCATCATCTATAAACACTGGATGCAGAAATACAACTTTGCCAGTTGTGTTGTGAGCTGATTAAACCTAGTCATCATCTATAACACTGGATGCAGAAATACAACTTTGTGTTGTGAAACCTAGTCATCATCTATAGACACTGTATGCAGAAATACAACTTTGCCAGTTGTGTTGTGAGTTGATTAAACCTAGTCATCATCTATAACACTGGATGCAGAAATACAACTTTGTGTTGTGAAACCTAGTCATCATCTATAGACACTGTATGCAGAAATACAACTTTGCCAGTTGTGTTGTGAGTACGTGTTGTTGATTAAACCTAGTCATCATCTATAAACACTGGATACAGTAATACAACTTTGCCAGTTGTGTTGTGAGTTGATTAAACCTAGTCATCATTTATAGACACTGGATATAGAAACACAACTTTGCCAGTTGTGCTGCAAGTTTTAGTCTCTGAACCAGTCAAAACTGACAAAAAGTTTAAAAAAAAAACCTCATCATCATCTGTACAAGTTGTCGACTTCGTCAATTATGCTGTGATTTCTTGCCTTTCAGATACCCCAACCAGCGCTGACAAAATGTTTTAAAAATCTCATCATCATCTATGATCATGAGCTGGAGAAGTTGATTGATATGTGTGGTGTGATAGTCCCAACGGGCACGGTTAGGTTCCAAGCCAGCAGTTATGTGACGCAGGTCATAGAACGTACCTGCTCCTGAATCAAAGAAACCTATCATAGTTTTTAAAGATTTCATCCCAGAGTTGTAAAGTCTCTCGACCTGCTCTTTGTCCTCACCCGTGGCCGTTTCCTTGAGATCATATAAACCCAGCAGTGAATAGATGAAGCCATTTAGCACAAATGAACTTGGAATGGTTGGATATTCTTCGTACCAGTCTAAAGTTCCTAGAAATCTGGCCCTGACTCCACCTTGATCACTGCCTATTTCGAAAAGTTTAATGGCTTTCAATGCTGCCTGTAAGTATTTGTCATTTTTAGAATCTAGATATGCTCGAACTAGAAGAGACATAGCCTGACCTTGACCCATTGCCGAGTACCATCCAGGTGGTAGCTCCATGACTCCATGAACGAGCCGCCGCGGAACCATGATTGGCCATCCACCTCTTTCATCCTGATGTCGCAACAACCAGTTGGCAGCATCATAAAACTGCTCCATATGTATAGACTGTGATACCGTGACATTGTCTATCCACCCATGACCGTGCAACCTGATCCCAAGAACTTTAGTCATCTCCAAAATTCTTACAGATTCTGCTTTCCGTTTCACCAAAAGCCCCTTTAATAAATCAGTTCTTAAATCTCTTGCCAGGCGTATCCATTCATTTCTTCTCTCCCCCAGGCCATAGTAGATATTTGACTTCCCATCAAAAGTGACGTCTGTGTTAGTAAACACATAATGTATCATTATGCTGCCAGCGCCTGTCCTCACAACGATGGTAACGCTGCCGTTCGTGGCAAATTTGACATTTATGACGATACAGCTGCGCAACTCCTCATCTATGATCTTTGTGATACCTTTAGTCCGAAGGGAATCTGAAACAATAAAACACAAAATAAATGTTATTTTAAGCTACTTATTCAGTATCAGGACTAATGCCACATCTAATACTGGCCCCCTGTGGCAGACTGGCTAAGATGTGCTCCAAGCTGTAGTGCCACTTGGAAGACCATGGATGAATTCCGGGACAGGACAAAAAAATGAAAAGAGAAAAACAAACAAACAAACAAACAAACAACCCCACACGCACACACACACACAGAGTCTTGGGAGTCATGACCTGGGAGCTTCCCCACCCCCCCTCCAAAAGTGTCAGGAGTTTAATAGGGCTGAAACACTTGTCTAAGGGGTGGGGGCACTTCCTCTGATGATCTAGGGAGCTGTGCTGTTCTGCTCGCTACAGTAGAGAGTTTCGTACACAATTAGGTTATCTTGAGTTTGGGCAGCTCTCTTGGTGTCCTCATGACAACGACAATCCTCCTATGTATAAAATCTTAGCCACAGCGATATAACTCCTGTGTTCATTATTGAAAACAAATATATTGTTTTATACAGATAAATCTTCTAATAAGTATAACAGCAAACTATAAGATTAATCTTTATTCAGTAAGTCTTCCTATATCAGATTTGTCTCACAGATGAAATGCACCATTTTCTTAAATAACCAACATATAAACAGAGTCACTGTTGTTAAGATGTGGAATGTAAGTTAATAGAAAAGTACCAAGAATCTGCAGACCTTTGTTAACAGCTGCCAAAGGAAGATCCTTCAGATTAGATGGCCAGAGACCATCAGTAATGAAGTGCTGTGGCAGAAAACAAACCAACACACAGAGAAAGAAATGATAATCAAAAGACATCGGACATGGAAAAGATATACACTTTGAAAGCCTACCACAAACATAACTAGACAAGCTCTCACCTGGAATGTCCTGGGAAAGAGGAAATAAAGGAAGACCCAGAAACACCTGGCGAAGGAGTCTTGAAGCAGAGATAAAAAAAAGATGGACTACACCTGGAGATGGATTGAAGAAATGGCCCAGGATAGAAATAAATGGAGGGCCGTTGTTGATGATCTATTCCCCCAGACAGGGAGGGTCATGAAGGCAAGGAATGAAGATGTTAATAGTTGTGGAACTTCCTAAGCATCATTTGGTGAACAGATTCTTGCATGAATGATTCTACTCAATATTAGATCTGCGTGACTGACCACAACACCACCAAAGATGTTTGAACATCAGTACCTTGCGTGTATTTTGTCTTAAATTTTGGCTCTCCTTTTCTCTTCAAATGATGCTGCACCTTTATGCTGAATCGTTTTCCATGTCACCCAGTCTATTCACGGTTCTTTCTAGAACTTGTGGCGGACGGAAATATCTCACATAAACAACTCACAAGTATTTATGTATCTCAGCTTTAGTCTACCTTGTGTCCTCCAAGGTGGTGGAGTCAACTAAAGAAGTACTGTACACCACCTGCTTTTCTAGCTGCAGTCAGGGACTGAAAAAAACAGCTGCCATAACCCGCTCCCACGCCGACATGGTGGTTTGCCACAATATTTAACCGCATCAGTTGCAAAGAACCCAGCTCACAATTCCTGGGAGATAGACGAAGAGGATGAAGAAGAAAAAGAAGTCTACCTTGTGGTCTTTTACCAATCAGAAGTAACAGCACAATGACTTTTGTAATGAAAGTTATCAAGGACCTGAGATGTGAAACTGCTGTTACAAAGCAGCCATCTTCAGTTACCTGACGTGAGAAACTCCAAGACTCGCTTGTCCGTCCCCTCCTCATCTATGATCTTTGTGATACCTTTAGTCCGAAGGGAATCTGAAACAATAAAACACAAATAAATGTTATTTTAAGCTACTTATTCAGTATCAGGACTAATGCCACATCTAATACTGGCCCCCTGTGGCAGACTGGCTAAGATGTGCTCCAAGCTGTAGTGCCACTTGGAAGACCATGGATGAATTCCGGGACAGGACAAAAAAATGAAAAGAGAAAAACAAACAAACAAACAAAAAAAACCCCACACGCATGCACGCACACACACACACAGAGTCTTGGGAGTCATGACCTGGGAGCTTCCCCACCCCCCTCCTTCCCCTCCAAAAGTGTCAGGAGTTTAATAGGGCTGAAACACTTGTCTAAGGGGTGGGGGCACTTCCTCTGATGATCTAGGGAGCTGTGCTGTTCTGCTCGCTACAGTAGAGAGTTTCGTACACAATTAGGTTATCTTGAGTTTGGGCAGCTCTCTTGGTGTCCTCATGACAACGACAATCCTCCTATGTATAAAATCTTAGCCACAGCGATATAACTCCTGTGTTCATTATTGAAAACAAATATATTGTTTTATACAGATAAATCTTCTAATAAGTATAACAGCAAACTATAAGATTAATCTTTATTCAGTAAGTCTTCCTATATCAGATTTGTCTCACAGATGAAATGCACCATTTTCTTAAATAACCAACATATAAACAGAGTCACTGTTGTTAAGATGTGGAATGTAAGTTAATAGAAAAGTACCAAGAATCTGCAGACCTTTGTTAACAGCTGCCAAAGGAAGATCCTTCAGATTAGATGGCCAGAGACCATCAGTAATGAAGTGCTGTGGCAGAAAACAAACCAAGAGAAAGAAATGATAATCAAAAGACATCGGACATGGAAAAGATATACACTTTGAAAGCCTACCACAAACATAACTAGACAAGCTCTCACCTGGAATGTCCTGGGAAAGAGGAAATAAAGGAAGACCCAGAAACACCTGGCGAAGGAGTCTTGAAGCAGAGATAAAAAAAAGATGGACTACACCTGGAGATGGATTGAAGAAATGGCCCAGGATAGAAATAAATGGAGGGCCGTTGTTGATGATCTATCCCCCAGACAGGGAGGGTCATGAAGGCAAGGAATGAAGATGTTAATAGTTGTGGAACTTCCTAAGCATCATTTGGTGAACAGATTCTTGCATGAATGATTCTACTCAATATTAGATCTGCGTGACTGACCACAACACCACCAAAGATGTTTGAACATCAGTACCTTGCGTGTATTTTGTCTTAAATTTTGGCTCTCCTTTTCTCTTCAAATGATGCTGCACCTTTATGCTGAATCGTTTTCCATGTCACCCAGTCTATTCACGGTTCTTTCTAGAACTTGTGGCGGACGGAAATATCTCACATAAACAACTCACAAGTATTTATGTATCTCAGCTTTAGTCTACCTTGTGTCCTCCAAGGTGGTGGAGTCAACTAAAGAAGTACTGTACACCACCTGCTTTTCTAGCTGCAGTCAGGGACTGAAAAAAACAGCTGCCATAACCCGCTCCCACGCCGACATGGTGGTTTGCCACAATATTTAACCGCATCAGTTGCAAAGAACCCAGCTCACAATTCCTGGGAGATAGACGAAGAGGATGAAGAAGAAAAAGAAGTCTACCTTGTGGTCTTTTACCAATCAGAAGTAACAGCACAATGACTTTTGTAATGAAAGTTATCAAGGACCTGAGATGTGAAACTGCTGTTACAAAGCAGCCATCTTCAGTTACCTGACGTGAGAAACTCCAAGACTCGCTTGTCCGTCCCCTCCTCTACACCATATCTGACCAGTGACCTTTTATCCGGCATGATCCAGCTTGCCAGACTGTCTGGCTCCCCATTCTCCAAGACCACCTGGTCAGGGTTGCCTCCCAGAATGTATTTGGCGTGATGGCTAAGGCCATACTGGGCTATCTGGATGACATAATGGTAGCTCTCTTTTCTCCACTGGACTGTGACTGGTACACCTGGAGTTTTTAACAAAAAATCGTCAGTGAGTGTGAACATGTAATGACATGCTTATGAAAACTAGTAAATGACTGAATAAAACTGTATCAGAGACTGCTGGAAGGAAAGATCAGTGTGAACATGTAATGACATGTTTATAAAAACTAGTAAACCAGCACTGGTCAAAGCACTCCGCCACATCTCCACTAATACTACTACTGCCCCACATCTCTACTAATACTACTACTGCCCCACATCTCTACTAATACTACTACTGCCCCACATCTCTACTAATACTACTACTGCCTCACATCTCTACTAATACTACTACTGCCCCACATCTCTACTAATACTACTACTGCCCCACATCTCTACTAATACTACTACTGCCCCACATCTCTACTAATACTACTACTGCCCCACATCTCTACTAATACTACTACTGCCCCACATCTCTACTAATACTACTACTGCCCCACATCTCTACTAATACTACTACTGCCTCACATCTCCACTAATACTACTACTGCCCAACATCTCCACTAATACTACTACTGCCCCACATCTCTACTAATACTACTACTGCCCCACATCTCTACTAATACTACTACTGTCCCACATCTCCACTACTACTACTACTGCCCCACATCTCTACTAATACTACTACTGCCCCACATCTCTACTAATACTACTACTGTCCCACATCTCCACTAATACTAATACTGTCCCACATCTCTACTAATACTACTACTGTCCCACATCTCTACTAATACTACTACTGTCCCACATCTCTACTAATACTACTACTGTCCCACATCTCTACTAATACTACTACTGCCCCACATCTCCACTAATACTACTACTGCCCCACATCTCCACTAATACTACTACTGTCCCACATCTCTACTAATACTACTACTGTCCCACATCTCTACTAATACTACTGCTGTCCCACATCTCTACTAATACTACTGCTGTCCCACATCTCTACTAATACTACTGCTGCCCCACATCTCTACTAATACTACTACTGCCCCACATCTCTACTAATACTACTACTGCTGTCCCACATCTCTACTAATACTACTACTGCTGTCCCACATCTCTACTAATACTACTGCTGCCCCACATCTCCACTAATACTACTACTGCCCCACATCTCTACTAATACTACTACTGCCCCACATCTCTACTAATACTACTGCTGTCCCACATCTCTACTAATACTACTACTGTCCCACATCTCTACTAATACTACTGCTGTCCCACATCTACTAATACTACTACTGCTGTCCCACATCTCTACTAATACTACTATTGCTGTCCCACATCTCTACTAATACTACTACTGCTGTCCCACATCTCTACTAATACTACTACTGTCCCACATCTCTACTAATACTACTGCTGTCCCACATCTCTACTAATACTACTGCTGTCCCACATCTCTACTAATACTACTGCTGCCCCACATCTCTACTAATACTACTGCTGCCCCACATCTCCACTAATACTACTGCTGCCCCACATCTCCACTAATACTACTGCTGCCCCACATCTCCACTAATACTACTACTGCCCCACATCTCTACTAATACTACTACTGCCCCACATCTCTACTAATACTACTGCTGTCCCACATCTCTACTAATACTACTACTGCTGTCCCACATCTCTACTAATACTACTACTGCTGTCCCACATCTCTACTAATACTACTACTGCTGTCCCACATCTCTACTAATACTACTACTGCTGTCCCACATCTCTACTAATACTACTACTGCTGTCCCACATCTCTACTAATACTACTACTGTCCCACATCTCTACTAATACTACTGCTGTCCCACATCTCCACTAATATTACTGCTGTCCCACATCTCTACTAATACTACTGCTGTCCCACATCTCTATTAATACTACTACTGTCTCACATCTCTACTAATACTACTACTGCCCCACATCTCCACTAATACTACTACTGCCCCACATCTCTATTAATACTACTACTGTCTCACATCTCTATTAATACTACTACTATCTCACATCTCTACTAATACTACTACTGCCCCACATCTCCACTAATACTACTACTGTCCCACATCTCTATTAATACTACTACTGTCCCACATCTCTATTAATACTACTACTGTCCCACATCTCTATTAATACTACTACTGTCTCACATCTCTACTAATACTACTACTGCCTCACATCTCCACTAATACTACTACTGTCTCACATCTCTATTAATACTACTACTGTCTCACATCTCTACTAATACTACTACTGCTGTCCCACATCTCCACTACTACTACTGCTGTCCCACATCTCTACTAATACTACTACTGCTGTCCCACATCTCCACTAATACTACTACTGCTGCCCCACATCTCCACTAATACTACTACTGCTGTCCCACATCTCCACTAATACTACTACTACTGCTGCCCCACATCTCCACTAATACTACTACTACTGCTGCCCCACATCTCTACTAATACTACTACTACTGC
The DNA here is from genome assembly GCA_009760885.1 of Achatina immaculata. NCBI lineage: Eukaryota > Metazoa > Mollusca > Gastropoda > Stylommatophora > Achatinidae > Lissachatina > Lissachatina immaculata. The sequence continues at coordinate 10,897,062 of CM019712.1, read as the reverse complement.
TGCCCCACATCTCCACTAATACTACTACTACTGCTGCCCCACATCTCCACTAATACTACTACTACTGCTGCCCCACATCTCCACTAATACTACTACTACTGCTGCCCCACATCTCTACTAATACTACTACTACTGCTGTCCCACATCTCCACTAATACTTCTTGTTGTAATAAGCAGTCATCATGCTATGATTTTTCTAAATCTGTACCTGCCTTTCACCTTGCATGAAGTACTTTCGGAATATTTCCTGTCAATACAACATTCTTCTTCTTCTTCTTCAGTTTTCCAAGCCATTAAGGCTCATTGCTGCAGATAAAGTTCGCCTCCATTCCTCTCTAATCCTAATCTTCTCTCTCCAGTTGGTAACACCAGTTTCCTTTATATCCTCTTCACAGTTACATCTCTGTCTTGGTCTACCCCTTGGTCTTGTTTCCCTCATCCCTTGTCCATACATAATTTTCATTTGTCTGTTCTCTTCCACTCTTTCTACATGGCCTAACCAGCATAGTCTGTTCAGTTTCAAGACATTTATAATTTGTTGGGATTTAAATAAGTGTTCTTTCTATCTTTCCATTCTCCAATATTGGTATTCTTTTGTGGGCCCAAAGATTCTTCTTAGGATTTTGTTTTCAAAGATCTGCAATTGTTGTTCATCTTTGTTGTACTCCATGTTTCTGATCCATGCATGATGGCTGGTCTTATTATGGTTTTGTACACAACATTCAGTAGGTTTTTTTTTTTTTTCCAATGTAAAATTAAACAGACTTTACAAAGGTCACCAGGAAATAAATCTTTCTGTGAATTTTTTATTTATGTTATTTGCTACAAAATGCTCACATGCTGAACGAAGCCAAAACTGGCCAATTCCTCTCCATGCATGTTGAACATTATCAACCTACTGGCCTGATTATAAATGCCTTTGAATGTAAATGCTACAGAAGAGTTCTTCAAATATCATGGACACAAAAAAGAAAAAATATATATATACTACAAAACTTAATATTGAAGAAGGCTGGCTAGTAAAGAGGATTAAACAGAGAAAACTTATATTTTGGACACATTAAACATCATGATAATTTAGAGAAGACAGTCTTGAAAGGGTACATAATGGGAAAAAGAAAGAGAGGAAGACCAAGGCAAAGATGGCTGCAAGACATCGTTGATGATCTGCAAATGGATGCATCAGCAGCAAAGCATTTTGCTTACAACTGAGAGGCCTACAGGAGAGCTATTAGGGAGACAACAAAGTTCCACACGGGACACGTAAATGACTGACTGGCCTGACTATCTTCCAATCCATTTTGCTGGCTGCTTTTTACTGGGTTTTTTAAATAACAGAAACTGGTGATGGTAACCGATAACCTCCAAAAGTGTCTGTTTTTCTCTTTTATCAGTAATTTACCAGACTGGTAAATCTGGTTAAATGTTGGTTATCGCAATCACTGAAAAGCAACGGAATGGCCACATTATGACAGTGATGGATGGATCCTTACAACATGAACAGCTTTGATGTGGACTCCACAGGGCGAAAAAAAAGCATGGGAAGACTTAGAGAGACATGGAGACAGACAGCACAGAACACGCTGGTAAAAAAAAAGCATGGGAAGACTTAGAGAGACATGGAGACAGACAGCACAGAACACGCTGGTAAAAAAAAAGCATGGGAAGACTTAGAGAGACATGGAGACAGACAGCACAGAACACGCTGGTAAAAAAAAAGCATGGGAAGACTTAGAGAGACATGGAGACAGACAGCACAGAACATGCTGGTAAAAAAAAAGCATGGGAAGACTTAGAGAGACATGGAGACAGACAGCACAGAACATAGAACATGCTGGTAAAAAAAAAGCATGAGAAGACTTAGAGAGACAGACAGACAGCACAGAACATGCTGGTAAAAAAAAGGTCTGATGTGGCAAACAGACAAAAAGAAGATAGCATAGGACCAACAAAAGTGGAAGTCTCTTGCTATAAGCAGTCCCATGTGTCCTGGACAGTGAAGGGACAGGAGAGAGAGAGAGAGAGAGAGAGGGAGAGGGAGAGACAGAGAGGGAGAGAGAGAGACAGAGGGAGAGACACTTCTTGTTGTAATAAGCAGTCATCATGCTATGATTTTTCTAAATCTGTACCTGCCTTTCACCTTGCATGAAGTACTTTCGGAATATTTCCTGTCAATACAACATTCTTCTTCTTCTTCTTCAGTTTTCCAAGCCATTAAGGCTCATTGCTGCAGATAAAGTTCGCCTCCATTCCTCTCTAATCCTAATCTTCTCTCTCCAGTTGGTAACACCAGTTTCCTTTATATCCTCTTCACAGTTACATCTCTGTCTTGGTCTTGTTTCCCTCATCCCTTGTCCATACATAATTTTCATTTGTCTGTTCTCTTCCACTCTTTCTACATGGCCTAACCAGCATAGTCTGTTCAGTTTCAAGACATTTATAATTTGTTGGGATTTAAATAAGTGTTCTTTCTATCTTTCCATTCTCCAATATTGGTATTCTTTTGTGGGCCCAAAGATTCTTCTTAGGATTTTGTTTTCAAAGATCTGCAATTGTTGTTCATCTTTGTTGTACTCCATGTTTCTGATCCATGCATGATGGCTGGTCTTATTATGGTTTTGTACACAACATTCAGTAGGTTTTTTTTTTTTTCCAATGTAAAATTAAACAGACTTTACAAAGGTCACCAGGAAATAAATCTTTCTGTGAATTTTTTATTTATGTTATTTGCTACAAAATGCTCACATGCTGAACGAAGCCAAAACTGGCCAATTCCTCTCCATGCATGTTGAACATTATCAACCTACTGGCCTGATTATAAATGCCTTTGAATGTAAATGCTACAGAAGAGTTCTTCAAATATCATGGACACAAAAAAGAAAAAATATATCTATACTACAAGAACTTAATATTGAAGAAGGCTGGCTAGTAAAGAGGATTAAACAGAGAAAACTTATATTTTGGACACATTAAACATCATGATAATTTAGAGAAGACAGTCTTGAAAGGGTACATAATGGGAAAAAGAAAGAGAGGAAGACCAAAGCAAAGATGGCTGCAAGACATCGTTGATGATCTGCGAATGGATGCATCAGCAGCAAAGCATTTTGCAACTGAGAGGAGAGCTATTAGGGAGACAACAAAGTTCCACACGGGACACATAAATGACTGACTGGCCTATCTTCCAATCCATTTTGCTGGCTGCTTTTTACTGGGTTTTTTAAATAACAGAAACTGGTGATGGTAACCGATAACCTCCAAAAGTGTCTGTTTTTCTCTTTTATCAGTAATTTACCAGACTGGTAAATCTGGTTAAATGTTGGTTATCGCAATCACTGAAAAGCAACGGAATGGCCACATTATGACAGTGATGGATGGATCCTTACAACATGAACAGCTTTGATGTGGACTCCACAGGGTGAAAAAAAAGCATGGGAAGACTTAGAGAGACATGGAGACAGACAGCACAGAACATGCTGGTAAAAAAAAAGCATGGGAAGACTTAGAGAGACATGGAGACAGACAGCACAGAACATGCTGGTAAAAAAAAAGCATGGGAAGACTCAGAGAGACATGGAGACAGACAGCACAGAACATAGAACATGCTGGTAAAAAAAAAGCATGGGAAGACTCAGAGAGACATGGAGACAGACAGCACAGAACATAGAACATGCTGGTAAAAAAAAAGCATGGGAAGACTTAGAGAGACATGGAGACAGACAGCACAGAACATAGAACATGCTGGTAAAAAAAAAGCATGGGAAGACTTAGAGAGACATGGAGACAGACAGCACAGAACATGCGGGTAAAAAAAAGCATGGGAAGACTTAGAGAGACATGGAGACAGACAGCACAGAACATGCTGGTAAAAAAAAGGTCTGATGTGGCCAACAGCCAAGAAGATAGCATAGGACCAACAAAAGTGGAAGTCTCTTGCTATAAGCAGTCCCATGTGTCCTGGACAGTGAAGGGACAGGAGAGAGAGAGAGAGAGAGAGACAGAGAGGGAGAGAGAGACAGAGAGATAGAGAGGGAGAGAGAGAGACAGAGAGGGAGAGAGAGACAGAGGGAGAGAGAGAGACAGAGGAAGAGAGAGACAGAGAGGGAGAGAGAGAGACAGAGGGAGAGAGAGAGAGAGGGAGAGAGGGATAGAGAGGGGGAGAGAGAGAGAGTAAGAGTAAAAAGGCTCAGCTTGGTTAAAGGGGTGGGGCTCATGTTAGTTCCCATGGCAGAGGAATCTGCCAAGAATCATGCTTTCTTAAGCCCACTCTAAGTCTTCAAAGTCTCACACTATAACCTTAGTATTAGTTCATTATGGTGCTTGTCCTAATTCTTCAATGCAACAGCTACATAGTACATGCTGTTCACAGTTCCAAGAGATAAAAACATCTGAGACTTATCCGGAGAACAAGTCCAAAGACACCTAATACTACTACTGCCCCACATAGGAAATCCTTTGCCTGTGGCTTATGCTCCAGTGGAAGGGCTATGGGCATCAACTGGCTGATCAGTTGATTCAATCAATCAAGTGCTGTGCCACGTGACGTAGGCCATCATTTCTCTCCACAATTCCCTGTCTTTAGACTTGATTATGAGATCCACCGGTGACTTTCTTCCTAGCCACACTGACAGCACATCCAGTAACTTCTCTCCCTGTCTTCCTCTGTCTCTTCTTCCCTCAATTTTTCCAGTTGCCACAGTGTGTTCCAATTTTCCTCTTCTCTGAAAATGTCCCATAAATCTCGCTTGTCTGCCTCTGATCTTTGCTGAAATTTGTCTTTTAACTCCAGCCTCTCTTAAGACTTCTTTGTTGGTTTTCTTAGCTGTCCTTCAAATCCTTCTTCTGAACCACATTTCCATGGCCTCTGTTTCTCGCTGTACTCTCTTATTCATGGACCATGAATAACAAAATTGGCTGATGTAAAATTTAAGTACTCAGAATCTTGTTTCCATTGATATGGATCTGTTGCACAAGATGTGTCTCATTGTCTGGAATGCTGACTTGGCCTGAGCATGTCTGCTTTTTATTTCATTGTGACATTTCCCATCAGATGTTATAATTGTTCCTAAGTACTTGAATCTATCAACTTGTTTCAGTTCTGTGCCATCGATGGTAATGTTACATTTTCGTAGTATTTTTTTCTTTCAGATGACCATCACTTCAGTCTTCTTTTTATTCAGGCTGAGACCTTTACTTTTACTTTCATGAACCATGATGCCCAGAAGAGCCTTCTAGCTTCCCTTCTCTTTTAGCAATCAGGACTGTGTCGTCTGCATATCTTAAGTTGTTAAGGTTGTACCTGCCAACTGATATTTCTGGCAAGCTCTCTATATTTATGTTTTCGCTGTACAAGAAGGGGTCAGGAGATAGAACACATCCCTGTCTCACTCTCAATTTTATGTCTTGGAATGCTCCTATTTGGTTCTCAACCTTCACTGCTGCCAGTATGCGTTTTTGATGAGTTTCAGATCTTTCCCATCTATGTTGATGTCTTCCAGCATTCTTATAATTTCTGTGTGTCTCACTTTATTGAATGGTTTACAGTAGTCTATGAAGCATAAGTATAGGTACGTCTCTACTTCTATTGATCCCTCCATCAATGTTCTAAATATATATATATATGGCATTACTTGTGCCTTTTCCTTCGACGAAGCCACACTGTTCTTCACTAGGGCCGCCCCACCACTGGATGTGGAGTAGAATAAGTCTAATCTTTAGGGGTTGATTATTTATGGAGTCTGTAAGTCCGTGCTGTAATCAGACAACAGAAAAATAACAGTGTAGGAATTGATTATTTATAAAAGAGTGATAAAGTCTGAGCTGTAATCAGACAACAGAAAAAATAACAGTGTAAAAACTGAAGATTTATCATACTCATCCCACAACCCTGGTTTCTGAGGGTGTGGCACGTTGACATGATATAAATTTACACTAAAAGTTTGACCACATCACTGACCTTCAGATGCTGTCACACACTTGACCCTTCTTCTCTTCTCCACATTAAAGTGGTCAAAGGCCATGAACACTGAGCCTGGTGTGTATGTGGGCCTGGGTGGGTGCACAATGGAATTGGAATGATGAAACTCCAGCCTCTCATAGCCATCAATCTCTTCCAGTTCACCATACACCTGGAATACATCATACAGGGGGATATGTTGCAGGCTGGTTACTGTGTATCACAGCTGCTTGTTGAGCTATCCAGCTCGGTTTTTGTTCTTTCTTCTTCTTCTTTTATCTCCCTGGAACTATGAACTGGTGATCTTTGCTACCGACGCTGTGAAGATGTTGGGGCATGGCATCGTGTCGGCCTGGGAGTGGGTTGCGGTGGTTATTTTTTTTCGGCCCCTGAGTGTAGCCAAAAAGCAGAGTGGCACACAATACTGCTTTAGAAAACTCCACCACCATGGAGACTGTGGCAATCCCTACCCTATTAGCTAGGTTGGGCAAGCTGATGGGGTAGTATCAACGGAGCGATTGCTATGGTTCTACAACCATAGCACTAGCACATTAGCTATGGGCTGCTAACTGCCAAACAGACAGCGTCCTTGTCCCAGCCTCAAAGATTGGAACTCTATTCACAGAAAAAAATAAGGAGTACTAACAGGCTTATCCATAAGGTAGTGATGATAGAATTGTAACATCTGATGTCTGTTAGAGCTGGTCAGCTGATCTACATAGTTTCATATTAGTACTCACCAGTACAGCTAAGTGGTCTTTTGCAGTAAGTAAGATGGTTATGATAATTTAAATACAGTAAACTAACTGTTACATGACAATAACAAGCAGGTTCAGTCAACTTTCTGTTAAATGGCTATGATACATTACTTCAGTAAACTGACTGTAAGATGGTTAAAGATAAGAAAGTTTAGTAAACTGTTAGCTGGTTATGATACTTTGGTAAACTGACTGTTAGATGGTTATGATCATTAATTCAGCAAATTGACTGTTAGATGGTTATGATAAGTTATTACATATAACTGATGGCTAGGCAGTTATGATAGGTTATGGTTAACTGAATGCTAAGTGGTTATAAGGTACTATACTTAAATGACTGCTAGGTGGTTATGATAAGTTGCTATGGTTAACAGAGTGCTAAATGATTATTATAAGTTACCATGATTAACAATGCCTGATGGTTATGATAAATTATTATTACTATCTATCTATTACTAAGGTTATCATGGCTAACTGACTTCTCAATGCCTGTTATAACTTACAACAGTAAACTGACAAAAATACAGCCATGATAAGTTGCTATGGTGGTCACGATAAGTTATGGCTAAATGACTGATAAATATCTATAAGCAAAAACTCTGGATTTTAGAAAAGAAATTTTTTTTTTTTTCCGACAAGCAAATGTGTGGTGCTTTAACCTCAAAATATTTCTTGATGAAGGAGAACGGCAGGAAGACCTGATTTCCCTCTCTCCGGCAACTGATAGTGATGTCACTGTTGATGTTGCAATCAATCGCATGGTATGGGGGGACCACCTTTGCCTGGCCACGATTGGTGGAAGCGATAGAGTTGGTACCTCTCTTCTGATAACGAGTTTTCACAAAGTTGGCCTCGCTCTCAGAATCTGTTTTATCTTCACTCCTGTTGAAGAAATTTGAGGAACTTAATGAAAAGAGATAAACTTATATATTCTTCTATTTTTGATAATAATATATTTTTATCCAAAATGTGTAGGAAGCAAAGATGACTGTGATGGAATGGCAGTATGCTTACAAGCACCAGCGAATCAATCAGTCCAAGAACTTGATCCATTTCTCCCCTGATACTCCTAGTAACGCAGTCAATTCCAAGTCTCCAAACAAACCACTATAACACATATTAAATTTTCTAGTAGATTCTAGTAGATATACTAGTGTAATGAAACAATACAACCCTCAAGTCACTTACAAAGTGCCTAAGATTATAATTTTAAAAAACCAATACAAACAGCAGTGGGCAAAGAGGCTGAATATAGACAGTGCTCCTGATTCCGATCCAATCTATCAGCTGCAGAGACACCAACAGACCATTCTGTTCCATTTAAGAACGTGCCACTGCAGATTCTGGAGCCACCTGCATCAACTCAAGATTTCTCCCATGGATACATGCATTTCAGGGACAGAGCACAAATCCAAGGGCATGCGCTCCAAGAGCGGCCAATATTTGCTGATCTATGAAGCCAAACCTGGCCACACAGGACAGACCTGTGGCAGAAGCTGTGGGGCTGCAGTGAGGACTTGGAAAGAACTGTGGGCTTCATCCTGACAATCTAGCTTCCGATGTAGCATGACCTGGCACTTAAACACAGAAGGTTCCTCAGTTAGATCTACCTTAACGAGGACCACATTTGCTCATACGCTGAAAAGGGAGAAACTGGTGCTCAATAAAGAATGAAACACTTACCCTCCTTCACTGAAGCAACTACCACAGGTTGACCATGGGATCACTATGACCACAAAAGAAAGGATTCCTGTGAGAGCCACAAACTTAGTGGCTTGGCTAAACCTCATGGCTACAGCTTCCCATCATGCCATATCTTACATCTGGGAAAATAAAAATAAAGGATGTTTCAGATTAATCTTAAGAGACAGTAACTGATGTTTGCAATATGTTAAAAAGTTACCACGACTGCACATCAGACAAGTCTATTATGTAAAGAGGATCTCGGAATAGTGCACATAATCCATAGCAAGAACCCTGGTGAATGGGAAATTCTGTGAGAGATTTGATCCACACCTTAAGTATATGGTTGACCAAAATATACCAAGCCTCTATCAATACAGCAAACCCTACCCACCAGACAGCAACTAACAAAGATGTATAATGATGGCTATTTTCTTATTAGAAAACAGCTCTGAAGAAGAAAGATATCAGCCCCTAGAACCCTCCAGCCCCACCCTTAAAACAGAGAAAAGCCGCTGGGCCCTGGAGCATTACACTGGTTGGGCCCCCTCTTATGGGCTTATCATTCTAATGAGCAGTTTCTCTGATAATTGTAATATTTTATTTATATGCTCATTCATAATAATAAAAAATCATACTTGTATTTGTGTTTGAGGTCTTGTGCCCTCAAATTCTGGCCCTCATTTTCTCCTCACATGATGCAGCACAAAGTCTCTCTCCTTGTGGTACTCCTGTATCAGCCTCTCATAGGTACCACTGTCCTTGAGCTAAATTCAAAACAGAGCGGATGTCGAGACAAACTTTACGGCAGTGGGCGCCTGAGTGGCTACGCGGCTAGTGCACTAGTCTCTAATGGCAAAGGTCTGTTGTTCCAATCCAGTCAGAGGTGTCTCAGCTGTAGAAATGGGTACTTTGCTTCTTGATCAGACGTGATACTGACCACATCATCTTCTACTGTGCTGACATGTCAAGGACAATATGGACACTAGGTACTTCTTTTTCTGCGGTGGCACCAATACAAAAGGCATCGAGGATATCCAGACTGGCATGAAGGTATGCATGGGAACAGGCCACACCGCAAGTCTCTGTTACAATTCCGGAGTCTAGTTTATTTTTCTACCCAAGTCCATAAAAGTCCCGCTCAAAATCTACTGGAAGCTCTCAAAGCGTAAAACGCTGACATGGTTCTACATATTCCACCTTATGTTGTCATCGCCGTTTTGCGAGTATCTATTACAGCTTTCTGTCAACGAAATACAACCACGCACCGATTTACGCCCGACCGACTTTCGGTCGTTCCTACTTACCACAGACATGTGTCTGTTTAATGTGTTGCGATTTATTCTGAGATTATTTGCTGTTCTACATCCACAATAAATCCACCACAATATACATCAGAACGAGAAGAAGAAGGTTGTATCATCATCATCTTGTGAGTAGAGAATGTATGAATGCAGGTCTATGTACGTACATTTTTGTGTGCCACTGAACAGTTATTACAGTACAATATGTTGTGACTCAGGTTTAGTGAGTACTTTCCTCACTTACTGCGCTACTGCGCTAAAGTAAACATGTTACCGCCAGGGTTGGCTAACTGACATGTTACAGCCAGCGTTGGCTAACTGACATGTTACCGCCAGGGTTGGCTAACTGACATGTTACCGCCAGGGTTGGCTAACTCACATGTTACCGCCAGGGTTGGCTAACTCACATGTTACCGCCAGGGTTGGCTAACTCACATGTTACCGCCAGGGTTGGCTAACTATATCTGACCAAGACCCTGCCATACCTCTCCGTTGGTAACCCAGTTAAAGGCCTAGCCTGGTTACCGGGACAGGGACCGCCATAGTCCCCACGGTGGTGGAGCCTGCTAAAGAAGCATCACACACCTACTGTTTTTTAGCTCCACTGGAAAACAGCCACCAAAACCCGATGCTGTGCGTCATCATCTTCGCCACACAGGCTGCAGACAACATCAACTCACATTTCCAGAGATGATGATGATGATGACGTTTGCATGTTCCTTGTCGAACTTTGCCTCTCTAACAGCTCTCCTGTAGGCCTCTCGGTTGTAAGCAAGATGCCCTGCTGCAGATGCATCCAATTGCAGATAATTAACGATGTGTTGCAGCCATCTTCGCTTTGGTCTTCCTCTCTTTTCTTTTTCCCATTCTCTTTCTTGTTCCCATTATGTACCCTTCCAAGACGGTCTTCTCTAGATTATCATAAATTATGTGTCCAAAATATTTAAGTTTTCTCTATTTGATCCTCTTTACTAGCCAACCTTCTTCAATATAAGTTCTTATAGTATGGATATATTTGTTGTTCTTTGTGCCCATGATATTTGGAGAACTTTTCTGTAGCATTTACATTCAAAGGCATTTATGTGTTTCTCAACTGTTTTGTTAAGTGCCCAGGTGTCTCGCAGGCATATGTTGTGATGGGAAAGGTGATTGCCCTTAAAAACTTTATTTTTTTAGTTTTGCCTGTTCCTCTCCACAGTTTCTTTAGTTGTGTTACTTTCTGAAGAGCGATAGATGTCCTCCTTTTAATTTCCCTCATTGTATCTCCATTATTAGTTAGTAGTGGTCCAAGAAGAAAGTTGTAACCCCTTTAAATGATATTTCCTCATGAAATCAGACGGTACAAATTACAGAACATCTACAGTAATTAATGTCAGCACAGCAGGAAAACTGACTGCCAAACAAAGGTGGGAATCCCGCTCTGCCCTTAGCAAAACTGCATATTCTCCAGCTATTGTGTTTCTCTATAGGAAGGGGAGAGCATTCCACAAGCAGGTAAACAGCAATCGTTATGTTTATATTTGCCATAGAAGCCATGTGCCAGCCAGTGCAGAACATACGACTAACAGATGGTACCACACAGGGCTCGCAAGTGAACCCGGTATATGAAAGTTTCCTGTTTGCCAAAAGTGATAAGGTTAAACAAACTGAACCTGGCCTCATCTTGCCCGTGTTGTTGCTGGTTGCAGAGGTCGATGTCACAGAAAACAGTACAACAGTGATGAAAGGGTTGTCTTTGGATCATGTCTTTAGTACAACAGTGATGAAAGGGTTGTCTTTGGATCATGTCTCTAGTACAACAGTGATGGAGGGGTTGTCTTTGGACCATGTCTCTAGTACAACAGTGACGAAAGGGTTGTCTTTGGATCATGTCTCTAGTACAACAGTGATGAAAGGGTTGTCTTTGGATCATGTCTCTAGTACAACAATGATGGAGGGGTTGTCTTTGGATCATGTCTCTAGTACAACAGTGATGGAGGGGTTGTCTTTGGATCATGTCTCTGTTTCTTTTCTCTCTTTCACTCACACATTAAAAAAAAAAAACACACACACACAGCCCTGTCATGCCATAGAGGCAGATATGGGGAGTGGTGTTATGTGTCCATGTTTTCACTGACCTGTCGGAATACTACAAGGAGTGGTGTTATATGTCCATGTTTTCACTGACCTGTCGGAATACTACAAGGAGTGGTGTTATGTCTCCATGTTTTCACTGACCTGTCGGAATACTACAAGGAGTGGTGTTATATGTCCATGTTTTCACTGACCTGTCGGAATACTACAAGGAGTGGTGTTATGTCTCCATGTTTTCACTGACCTGTCGGAATACTACAAGGAGTGGTGTTATGTCTCCATGTTTTCACTGACCTGTCGGAATACTACAAGGAGTGGTGTTATGTGTCCATGTTTTCACTGACCTGTCGGAATACTACAGGGAGTGGTGTTATGTGTCCATGTTTTCACTGACCTGTCGGAATACTACAAGGAGTGGTGTTATATGTCCATGTTTTCACTGACCTGTCGGAATACTACAGGGAGTGGTGTGGTCAGCATCACGTCTTCATCTAGCACCAAGAAGAACCAGGTACCCATTTCTACAACTGGGTTACTAAAGCGCACCCTGTCCTGTCTTGAAATTATCGATCTCGCCGTTTAAGACAACAACACTATTTCCTTAATCAGCGCCCGCCCGTCCCGCCCCGACACACACAAACACGTGTTATTTACAGAAACATTTATGTGCTTTTTTAACAGAGAAAACACCCAACCGTGACTTTCCCCATAAAACTATTATCCCAAATGTGGGTTTCTCATCCTGTGATAAGCAAGTGGTCGCCACTCATCAACACATCCTGACAGAACATATATATATATGAACATCGTTTACAAAATAAACCACAGAAAAGCACGCTCTGCTGGAAACAGTATTGCCATCTTCTATTTCTAAACTACGATCTACGACGCTGTCTGTGGGTCGTGGACATGCTATTTCTTATATGTTGAGACTTTATGTGTCTGTGGGTCGTGGACATGTTATTTCTTATATGTTGAGACTTTATGTGTCTGTGGGTCGTGGACATGCTATTTCTTATATGTTGAGACTTTATGTGAATGTGGATCGTGGACATGTTATTTCTTATATGTTGAGACTTTGTGTCTGTGAGTTATGAATATAGTACTTCTTATATAAGGCTGAGACTTTACGTGTATGTGGGTCGTGGATATAGTATTTCTCACAAAAGAGTTGAGACATTTAAAACAGGGGTTTTGTAATTCTAATAAGGCTGTCCTTTTTTGTATTGAAGCGGATGGTTTTCACACAGAAATTGGCAGAGGGAAAACGTGTAGAACACAAGGGCATAGTACGTCGTTTATGTAGAATTTTTTTTTAAACAGGATAAAAAACGGTACAATGACCGTGACAAACCACGGACTCGTGTATGGCGAGCAACTACCCAGCCACAAGACACTCGGCCACCTCGCATTTCTAAGCGCATTCTGAACCTCAGATCTGCAAACTTTGAGAAAACTGCAGAACCTATTTCCTGAAATGGTAAAATTCTCCACACACACACACACAGAGAAATGTTAAGACTTTAATGGACATTTTTACCTTCGTTCACAAAACATTTCCTATATGACTGCCTAATCCTTCAAAATATACACAGACGTGTCTTTCCTACTCAGTTGTACTCGTGTTAACCCTTTACTATCCTTTGTCAAAGACATATTAAACATCTTACATCCTTCCCGTGCCGTTAAACGTCACACAGGGTTCACATGGTAGTTCGCCAAGTTTTCCTGTTTTCGGCCAGCTTTTCAACCCAATCAAGGGATGTTACGCTACTAAATCGGCCTCTCTTAACAATGTCCTCTTTAGAGTTTCACGTGGTGGACCTCTTTTTCTTCAGTCTGTTGTATTCCACTTGATAGCTTGTTTTGGGATTCTCTGTTTCTTCTCATCATGTGACCGATATATGTCCCATCTTCTTTTTCTAATCACCCATGAGACAAGCTGTTGTTCGCTCATCTGCCTTATCTCTGAGTTGTTCTTGAATTCGTTCCACTTTATACCGAATATTTTCCTTAGGCATTTATGTTCAAATGAATCTAACTGTTAAATTATTATATTTAATACTAACACATTAAACAGGCGTCTAATAAACCACGCACACATTTCACTGCTGGTTAAATGGGAAAGGTATAACTGAAATATTCAAGTCAGCTGACATGTTCGTGAATAAACTTTCTTTATAAACTTAATTTTCACGTCACTAAAGTGGGAAGTTTTAAATCCGATTAAAACAGCGGACAAACAAAGCTGTAACTAAGTTAGTCAGGGTTGGAAAGGGTTAAGATACTTGTTAACAGGTAAGAGCGTTTCATCTCAGCTTCCCCGACTTCACACGCAGGTTTCCGAGACACTCTGCATATGCCAAAGTCTGTACTGTTTGTTCTTGTTGCAGTTTAACATTCCTTCACTTCCGCTTTCAGTGGTGTCTGTAGCTGATCCGTCTGTGTATTTATGTGTCCAGTAATTTCTGGGATACTCCGTCATATAAGCAATGACATGCCAAAAAGATTAAAAGACCTGGACAGCTTGATAGAAGCCCTATCACTTGAAAGCACAATATTCAATATTCCTACATTCTTACATCCTTCCCGTGCCGTTAAACGTCACACAGGGTTCACATGGTAGTTCGCCAAGTTTTCCTGTTTTCGGCCAGCTTTTCAACCCAATCAAGGGATGTTACGCTACTAAATCGGCCTCTCTTAACAATGTCCTCTTTAGAGTTTCACGTGGTGGACCTCTTTTTCTTCAGTCTGTTGTATTCCACTTGATAGCTTGTTTTTGGGATTCTCTGTTTCTTCTCATCATGTGACCGATATATGTCCATCTTCTTTTTCTAATCACCCATGAGACAAGCTGTTGTTCGCTCATCTGCCTTATCTCTGCGTTGTTTTTGAATTCGTTCCACTTTATACCGAATATTTTCCTTAGGCATTTATGTTCAAATGAATCTAACTGTTAAATTATTATATTTAATACTAACACATTAAACAGGCGTCTAATAAACCACGTACACATTTCACTGCTGGTTAAATGGGAAAGGTATAACTGAAATATTCAAGTCAGCTGACATGTTCGTGAATAAACTTTCTTTATAAACTTAATTTTCACGTCACTAAAGTACCAAGTTTTAAATCCGATTAAAACAGCGGACAAACAAAGCTGTAACTAAGTTAGTCAGGGTTGGAAAGGGTTAAGATACTTGTTAACAGGTAAGAGCGTTTCATCTCAGCTTCCCCGACTTCACACGCAGGTTTCCGAGACACTCTGCATATGCCAAAGTCTGTACTGTTTGTTCTTGTTGCAGTTTAACATTCCTTCACTTCCGCTTTCAGTGGTGTCTGTAGCTGATCCGTCTGTGTATTTATGTGTCCAGTAATTTCTGGGATACTCCGTCATATAAGCAATGACATGCCAAAAAGATTAAAAGACCTGGACAGCTTGATAGAAGCCCTATCACTTGAAAGCACAATATTCAATATTCCTACATTCTTACATCTTTCCCGTGCCGTTAAACATCACATAGGGCCCGTATGGTAGTTCGTCAAGATGTCCTGTCTTCGGCAGGTTTTTCGGCAAGTTTTTCAATCTCATCAAGGGATGTTATGCCCACTGAACCGGCTAATTCAATATTCAATATAGCGCTCATTAATTGGACCCCCCGCAACATCCAAGGAAATGAAGAGGCAGACGACAAACTGACAATAGAGGGAGAAAAGTACAACAGACCGACAGAAGCTGAAAACAGACTAAAAGCTCTCTCTCTCTCTCTATATATATATATATATATATATAAGATAAGATATAAGATAAGATATATATAATAAAGACAAATACAAAAAACACGCCACAGCAACAACAAGAAAAATGATGAACATACTATAAACTCTCAAGCAACGGCCAAGTAACAGTGTTTCGAATGAGAAGAGGACATCGCAGGCTCAGAAGCCTGAAAACTTGGTTCCACGGACCCACGTGCTTGAGACAAGGAGTAACAGACGGCACATGACATCCTCCAAAGCTGCCAGCTATCCAGCCCACTCAGACAACGGACCCACGTGCTTGAGACAAGGAGTAACAGACGGCACATGACATCCTCCAAAGCTGCCAGCTATCCAGCCCACTCAGACAACGGACCCACGTGCTTGAGCCAAGGAGTAACAGACGGCACATGACATCCTCCAAAGCTGCCAGCTATCCAGCCCACTCAGACAACGGACCCACGTGCTTGAGCCAAGGAGTAACAGACGGCACATGACATCCTCCAAAGCTGCTAGTTATCCAGCCCACTCAGACAACGGACCCACGTGCTTGAGACAAGGAGTAACAGACGGCACATGACATCCTCCAAAGCTGCCAGCTACCCAGCCCACTCAGACAACGGACCCACGTGCTTGAGACAAGGAGTAACAGACGGCACATGACATCCTCCAAAGCTGCCAGCTACCCAGCCCACTCAGACAACGGACCCACGTGCTTGAGACAAGGAGTAACAGACGGCACATGACATCCTCCAGAGCTGCCAGCTACCCAACCCACTCAGACAATGGACCAGGCCGGACCTCTCGCTCCCTACAGGGGAAGATCTACGGCGATGATGAAATCCAGAGGCGAACTGTTGCATGTGAGAGAGGGACTGCTGTCCGTGTCTGAACGAATGACGAAGTGTGCGCTCAGATAAGAAGCTAACAGACCCCGTATCTCTCCTAGTTTTGTCTAGGTCCTGAAACTTTGTGTCCACAGATTCCTAAACTCCCCCCAAGATCTACTTACAGCTATAACGATTAATACATTCCCTCTAAATCTGTGGGATTTAACTACAGCTGTAACGATTAATACATTCCCTCTAAATCCGTGGGATTTAACAACAGCTATAACTTCAACGATTCCTGCATTTCCCCTGAATCTACGCACAACTTCAAAGATTCATAAAGTCCCCCCGAATCTACGCACAACTTCAAAGATTCCTAAAGCCCCCCCCCCCAAAAAAAAAAACCCCCACAAATCTAATTATAACTTCAACAATACAGAATCTCCTGAACACAAATTCGACGCACCATATGAACCAGTGCTATATTAGATTTGTTCACGTATAAATGAAACAAGAGATGTTTCGTGAATAAACTGAGGAGGGTGTGGAAGGGGGTACAGAGATAAATAAACGAAAAAAAAGTGTGCGCGTTATAAACATATTCTCGTCACATTTATCAAGGTTAACCGGGACAGCTCATATTCGGATTCCTGTCAAAGATTTATCTAGGCAGAACGTAGAATAAAGAACCGAAAAAGACACCCCACCCAAAAAAAAAATGTATCCCAGACACACCAAGAAATAAAGAGACTCTTATACAGATTTAACTCAGACACAACGTTAAAATAAAGAATCTCAAAAACAGATTTTTATCCCAGA
This sequence comes from Achatina immaculata, assembly GCA_009760885.1. Lineage (NCBI taxonomy): Eukaryota > Metazoa > Mollusca > Gastropoda > Stylommatophora > Achatinidae > Lissachatina > Lissachatina immaculata. Next base: position 10,879,880 of record CM019712.1, on the reverse strand, counting down.
TGTATCCCAGGCGAAACGTGAAATAACCAACTCAAAAACAAATTCTTGTCACTGATTTGCCTCAGGCACAAATTAAAATAACTGTCCCAGGCAGGCCGTAAAATCATGAACTCAACAGAATAGATTTCTGTCACCGATTTACCCCCAGGAAAAATGCAAAATAAAGAAGAGAAATCCTTGCAAAGATTACCCATGCGACAAGCAAGATTACTTCAGAAATTCCCTACCTGACGGCCCGATAATAAATTTGTCTTTGACGCTCTAAGTTCAGACCAATAACGTACAGGCCTCAAACGTTCAGACAAGTTCAAACTTGTGCCTGGACAAATAAAACAGTTTTAGCGTCCGGCTCTAAACAAAAGGGCTTACCGTATATCTGTGTGAATGAACTTTGGTGAATGGTCTGACACTAACGGTCGATCTCATTCTGCATGTTTGTCTGGATCATTAGCACAATCTGACTTGTACGAGGTCCGGCATAAAGCGTGGCTGGATTTCAAAAATGGAAAATAAATAAGCGCTATACATGTTTTTGGTTAAAAAAAGTGAAATGAAACTCAGAAAAGTTGGTATTTTTATTATTACTGACAATCATATTCAGGTTTTGAAAATTACGTCGGTTAGATGACCGCCATTACATTTGATACATTCAGCCAGGCGTCTGGACAATTCCTGCATAACACCATTTAACATGTTCAAAGGGATATTTTGAATGCAGTGTCGGATTCGATCTTTTAGGTCTGCAACTGACTATGGTTGATTAGCATACACCGTGTTCTTGAGATACCCCCACAAAAAGAAGTCTGTGCGATAAATCCGGTGACCTTGCCGGCCAGTGAATATCCCCAAATCTGGAAATAAGACGATTGGGAAATGCAGCATGGCCATGGACTGACGGACTGTGTGGGCAGTTGCTCCATCTTGTTGAAACCATAATAGTCTCTTATTTCTATTGGCCAAGTCTGGAATGAAGTATTGAGTTAGCTCTGCACATAAAGATCACTATTAACAGTAAGAGGATGCCGGGTGCCAAATCGTTCCTAACAGCTGAACGCCGAGGGCTACTCAGCAATGCGTTGTGGACTTCTTGAATTCGTTCAGGTGTCTGTGGAGTTACTGGACGACCAGTAGACTTGTTATTAAGGCAATCAGCGGTTTCCTTACTTTTGATCCACCTCAAAATTGTTTTGTCCTCCGATCGGGAACATTATCACGGGGATGCAACTCAAAATGGTGACAAAACTTACGTTGTACAGTAATAGAAGATTCTCCACTTTTAAAACAAGTTTCAACGGTGAATGCGCGATGTTGTGTTTGCCAAGAAGCCATTGTTAAAAATGACCGTTTGTCTGCTTCGTCTCTGACGTCATGGTTTTTTTCCCACACGTATTCAGTTTCTGCGCACTACGTCAGTTAAATCCAGCTATGCTTTATGCCGGACCCTGTACTTGTAAGAACTCCCTGTAACTGCGATCTGTTGTTCTTTGCAGCCGATGCTGTGAAGGTTTTGAGGCACAGCATCGTATCGGGGTGGGAGCGTGTTATGGCGGCTACTTTTTTCAGTCCCGGAGTACAGCTAAAAAGCAGGGGGTGTGGCAATGCTTCTTTAGCAGACTCCACCATCATGAGGACTATGGCGATCCCTGCCCCGTTAGCCAGGCTAGGCCTGTTACTGGGGGTACCACGGAGAGGTGGGACAGGGTCTTGGTCAGCTATGGTTCGCTAACCCTGACGCTGGCATATTAGTTATGGGTCGCTAATTGCCTCATCGAACAATCGTCTACACCCCCACCACAATCTGAAGTGGTCAGACAGGACAAGACAAGACAAGAATCTAAACACTAGAAAATGGGAGATAGTCGTGGCTCGCTGAAAACAGACATGCAAACGTTAGTTGACTTTCTCGACTGGTAACTTTTACAAATTATATTTCGTCTCTAAAGTATTCTCTGTGACATAATGTAGTACGTGTTCTGACCTCTACTTCTACTATTCTCTGTGACGTAATGTAGTACGCGTTCTGACCTCTACTACTCTCTGTGACATAATGTAGTAAGTGTTCTGACCTCTACTTCTATTATTCTCTGTGACATAATGTAGCACGCGTTCTGACCTCTACTATTCTCTGTGACATAATGTAGTACGTGTTCTGACCTCTACTATTCTCTGTGACGTAATGTAGTACGCGCTCTGACCTCTACTATTCTCTGTGACATAATGTAGCACGCGCTCTGACCTCTACTATTTCGTCATCTTTTTCTTTTTCTCTTACGCGTTATGACCTCTACTATTTCGTCATCTTTTTCTTTTTCTCTATCTCCCTGCAACTGCGAACTTGATGTTCTTTGCTGTCGATGAGGTGAAGATATTGAGGCACATCAAAGAAGACGAAGAAGAGGAAGAAGAAGAAGCGTGCTCAGCCCAGAGATTTATATATCGCTCCAGCCGTTTACGCAAGTGGTGAACATTCTTTCTAATAGAATTTATACTGCCGAACTGGGGTTTATGTCAGCATCAAAGATCTGTGATGGGGTTTATGGGACAGCAGCTGTTTGGTTATGGTTTACAATGCGTGAAGTACTCCATTTGATGGGATTTATATAGCCTGTCTCACTGTGTGCTAATATGGGAGAGTTCATTTACCTGCTCACTCATAATTGGCTTTGGAAAAGTCCCATACCAGAAAAAAATAAAAGCCGTCATGGATAGAGAAAAGTTTAGTCTTGTAATAGGAAAAACTCATTATGGATAAAGAATAGTGTAGTCAGGAAATAGAAACAAAAATCCGTCATGGACAAACAAAAATATAGTCTTTTTTTCAGTTAAACTTAGTCCTGCCATTCCCTCTTTCTCTCCCCCTCTCTCCACACCCCCCCCCCCTCCAAGCGTCACCTAGATGTGTCCGCGGTAAGGCGAACTTGTATTTAGCCTGAATAACTTTCTCTCTACCCCGTCTCGATTCTTGTATCAGATTCGAAACAAGCACAAACACACATATTCTCATACACGAGTTGAGATGTTGTATGTAAGAACAGCGTATTCCGTGATATTCTCTGAAATAGTCTGCTACGGACAGGAATGTCTGAATCTCCTCGGACGCGGCATGTCGGCTCAAAGAGTTGTGAGTTCTGCTCCAGCTCGCCGCCTCTTTCATTCTTCATGTTTCCCGTCGGTGCTGTGGAGTGCGTGCACCGTAATGAGATATTCCTTCATACAGGATATATGAGCACTTATGGACTTGCCTGAGATGTGGTTCAAGAACTATGGCCAAAAGAACGTGAATTAGAGCCATGAGGGTCTTTAAGCCATATTTCCCGCCACATAAAATGGACTTTCTTATCCAAAAATCACCCTGCGTCCTATACCCTGGTGGTTAGATCTGGGCCGGTCTTGGGGTGGATGATGCGGGTACTCGACAAACGCCTAAACACACATGTTTACAGACTCAGCTGCCCCATATTATTTATTCTTTATAACTGGTTTGCAAGTACGTAACGGTCCAACACACATCTTATACACACAAAGGACAGATGGTTGAGGAAATCAGCGACGACCAACGCTTGATTGGTATGGACTAGTCAGAGAGACAGAGAGAGAGAGAGAGAGAGAAGCATGTAGCAAGTACGTTTCTTGCCGTATATACCGTTAATATTCAGCTAATATTGGTAAATCAGAGACAACATACCGGCATTCTGTGAATGTTGCTCTTACTGCACTGCAATGGAGAAGTTTGTCTGACTTGCCACCATCGGTACGTCACAATATCAACAACAACAAAAAAAAAAGCGTAACAGGAAATTCAACTATCGGTATAAACTATGCTCAGTTTACGAGGTTCAGTGAATGATAGACGGTTACCTGTGTCGTCAAGATAGTATTATCAAGCACTTGAAAGAACCCAAGCACGCTAGCTGTGAGTGCGGATATATCAGTATTTATAAAGTTAGCTGTATGTTTTGCTTACGGAATTCAGTAGGAGAATATCTCCAATAGCATGGAATCTTGGACCAAGACCCTTATGGAGGGAAGGGTTATGAAGTTCATGGAAAATGTGGGATTCTTAGTTTTGTTTCAAAATATTAATTCCCAGATATAGGTGCGTCTTATACGTTGATGCGTCTTATACAGTGGTGCGTCCTATATGGTGGGAAATACGGCATTGTATTCTGATAATGAACTTTATAGATAAATATAGACATGCATGTAGGATCTGTAACGATTTTATATAAAAGTTTTCAATGACGTTCGCAAATGTCACAAAACTTTGGTAAACCGTTTCAAATACATTTCTAGACTTTTTTCACTGGGTCTATAGGTGTCGTGTCTTGTCTTGCTTTGTCTCGTCTCCTGTCTTGTCTTCTGGAGCCGTATGTTCTCCACAGCCGATGCAACGAAGATGTTCATGCATAGCATGGAGTCGGTTTGGAAGAGGACCACGGCAGTTATTTTTTTTTTTAGTTCATGAGTGCAAAAGAAGGGGATGTACAACAGTTCTTCAGTACACTCCAAAAGCAGGGGATGTACAACAGTTCTTTAGTACACTCCAAAAGCAGGGGATGTACAACAGTTCTTTAGTACACTCCAAAAGCAGGGGATGTACAACAGTTCTTTAGTACACTCCAAAAGCAGGGGATGTACAACAGTTCTTCAGTACACTCCACCGCTACAAGAACTATGGCGATCCTTGTCCCGTTAGTCAGGATAGGCTGTTATTGGAGGTACCATCGAAGAGGTGGGAGGGGGTCTTGGTCAGCTATGATTTGGCAACCCTGGCCCCTTGACGTCAGCTATGGGCTGCTGACTGCCAAACAGGACAGCATCTTGGCCCCTATCTGTCAGCCTGTCAGGCACATATACGTATGTTACTGGGAATACCAACGGAGAGGTCGGATAGGGTCTTGGTCAGCTATGCTCGCCACCCCTTATGCCAGGATATCAGCTATGGGTCGCTGGCTGCCAAGCAGGACAGCATCTTGGCCCCTGTCTGTCTGTCTAGCACACAAGCACACACGTATAAACCTTGCTGTATTCAGGCCCTGCTATATATTCTGAAAAACACTTTACTCCGTACAGCGCGGCATAGTCTGCAGAGAAAGAAGAGAATGACAATTAAAGACGGGAAAAGAAACCGGAAAGCGATTATTCTCTGGAAAGCAAACAAGATTTAATGCTGCCGTTGCCGATTATATCAAACCAAACATAAACAGAATCAGCCAAGATGGTAGCTACTCAGCACAGCAATACTGGGCACTTATTTCAAACAGCTACCACCCACCTTCCTGCCTAAAAGCCGTGCTGTCAGACAAGAGCCATGAAGTCTAATAGACTAAGACAAGGCCAGGACGTTCGATCGCCCTCCACCAACCAACTTTCAGGACAACCCGTCCACCCTAGCCCTAAACTCTGCGGGATGTTTTCATTTATTAACGCCGAGACCGGACTTGACTGCTTGAATCATCCATCTTACCCAAGAACAGGGCAATCAATCAATCGGATACTGAAAATAATCAATATAAGTCTGCCGGAGTACACAGCGCAAAGTCCATTAACTAGGATGTATGTAAAGGCTCGCATTGTTCTTTGTTGTGCTTTTGTTTCAGCTGAAATTCTGAACCTCTCTATTCTTCTCTATGATTATTCCTATATCTCTTGTTAAATGTGCAGACTTGTGTGCTTTGTGGTAACTCTCTATCGACGAAGAGTTGAACTTAGGGATGGGAATTCAAAGAAGTTCATAGGTTTATAAGAAAATAAATGACACACAGCACTGGTTTCCAAACTTTTTTCGGGCTGACGGCCCCTGAAGTCCTCAAGCCACGTCCCAAGCACACACGTTACATCTGCACGCTGTAGGAGTGTGAAGTGTGAGTGCCTCCACATTTCTAGGCCAACCCACAGAACTTGAGGTGTCCCTGCTGCCTGTGCTTTCCAAGGGAAAACCCCCATGTGGAATTTTGAGGCCGGAGCTGATCGGGTTGGAAACAAAATTTTGGCCGAGTGCAAAATCAAACTAGGGACCTTCTGATCGGTAGGCGAGTGCAATAACCACCACACCACCATGGCACCAAACGTCTCCATAGAGACACACATAATTCCCCCCCCCCTTTTTTTGCATCTTTTCCCCTCACCGCCCCCCTCCGGGCCTTCTTACTGCCAACTTTTGTAACCACTGATATATGTATGTAGTTATGAACAAGCTATTTTAATAGCTGCTAGAAACTGGCGTTACAGCTCCTCTCAGTCTGTTCCAGTGTCGAGCTAGAGTAACCTCCCCCAATCTGAGTTTATTAAAAGACTTGATGAGTCCTGCACGTCCTTCCCGATTCCTCAGCTACACTTAACTCCCCCTCCCCTCCCCAGGTTGTTGTTGTCTCCCTGGGACTGCTAGCGAAACGTTTTAACTGGCGACGCCGTGAAGCTGTTGAAACAGAACTGGGTCAAGACCCGGTTTTACAAAGTGGTTATGTTAGCCCTGTTATGCCATGTAGACATCCAGGGAGCTCGATGTCGGTGTCCATATTTTCCTTGTCCTGTCGGCACTCTAGAGGGTGACGTGGTCAGCTTCACGCCTGACTGCCTTTCCTTCCCCAGCCCGGGTACTTCACTGTGTGACTGGGGCGCCTCCAGATCTGAACTCAGATGAGAGACTGCTGCTCTAACCACTTCGTGACTCACGAGACAGAGAGGGCCCAAAATGCGATGTTAGCACAGAAAACTTGCGAACATGTTTTACAAGAAGTAACTATGTCTGGCAAGGATTTCCTGACAGCAAATCATCTCCAGATATGGAAGAATCCACAAGAATCTCTTGAAGATTAATCTTGCTACAGTACTAGTCCCTGGCCTGATAACAACCTAGAAGAGCCTCCAAGTGACAGGATGTATCCCAGCAACAGAGAACGATGAAGCAAGCTATCTTCCACACTGGACGCGAAGACGCTGTCCGACTTAGCAGTCGGCAACCCGTGGCTGACATGCTAATTGGCGAACCACAGCCGACCAAGACCCTGTCCCACCTCTCCGTAGCAGGACTAGTTCCACAGCCCCCCACGGTGGTGGAGACTGTTAACGAAGTTTTGCATACCCCCCCCCCCTGGCTTTTTAGGTGCACTCAGAAGCCGCCGTAACCCTCTCTCTAATCCCAGGCGATGCTCTCCCTCAGCATTTTCACGACATCGGCTGCACAGAACATCAGCTCGCAGTTCCAAGAAGAAGAAGAAGAAGAACAACAACAACAACAAATCTTCCGCATTAGAAAAAAAATATACCTGGAGGAAGGCAGGAAAATGGTCTGGCACAAGACCAGAGTGACACCATATGAAGATCATAATTAAGTCGAATAAGACACAGAATGTCCCGTGACGGCAGTAACAGCCGGCAGCCTAGAACTACCTCAGCTCTGAGCTATCATTCTGCATGTTTTAACTAAATCAGATATCCCATTACGGTAACCGCTTTACAAGGCCAATTAATCACTATAAACATGAAGGGAAAATATCCAACGGAGCTTGAAATAATACTAAATACAGATATAGTAGTCCCCATCCCCCCTCCTTTGTATCCGCGGTTTCGGTTATCCGCGATCTGAGAATATTATATATATATCGGCATCAAGTAGAACGAATTCAAGAACAATGCAGAGATAAGACAGATGACTAAACAACAACCAGTTTCATGGGTGATCAGGAAAAGGAGATGGGCATATGTTGGTCACTTGATGAGAAGAAATGATCAGAGAATCCCAAAACAAGCTATCAAGTGGAACACAACGGGCCAAAGAAAAAGTGGCAGACCGCGTGAAACTCTGAAGAGGACATTGTTAAGAGAGGCCAAATTAACAGGCATAGAATCCTTTGATGAGGTTGAAAGACTCGCCGAAGACAGGAACAATTGGCGAACTACTTTGCGAGCCCTATGTGACGTTTAACAGCACGGGAAGGATATAAGATAAGATAAGAATATATATATATATAAAATTTCAAACTTAGAGAAATTCATCATATGAAATCTTACATTTCTCGCACCCGCCTTCCCTAGTTTCCCCTGCTCACAGACACGCTATACAAACCAACGATATAAACAAATATCCACTCTTGCCGCATGGCTTAACTAGTGTACAATGCTTCGTATAATTTGTTTGGCTCAGTACGGCCCCATGGATCACAAGCAGTGATGCTGGGCCATTCTGTCAACCCAGAGAGAAGCTTTAATGTGTGCACTAATGTGTATAGTTTTAAAATCAAACCGTATCATATCATGTTAAAAGGTATGTATTTCTGAGCTCCTGATGGTACAGGCATTATCTCCCTTCCTCTCTTCGTCACTTCCTGTACTGCTGTATACCGGTGTATCTGTTTCATACAAGATAAAGTGTTAACGTTCTCGCCCTAGCTGAAAGGAAACCATTCTCTTTTCTTTCAAGCTAGAGATGAGGCTATCTAATCTAATCAATATAAGCAGTTCTCATTCTTAACGATGCTTATGCATACATCGTGTGTGCATGTAATTTCATGTGATTGGGAGGTAGACAGGCTACCAGACAGATAGTCAAGGATTCTGACACTCGGAGAGGCAGGTTGACATATGCACAGTCAGGGATTCTGACACTCGGAGAGGCAGGTAGACATATGCACAGTCAGGGATTCTGACACTCGGAGAGGCCGGCAGACATATGCACAGTCAGGGATTCTGACACTCAGAGAGGCAGGTAGACATATGCACAGTCAGGGATTCTGACACTCGGAGAGGCAGGTAGACATATGCACAGTCAGGGATTCTGACACTCGGAGAGGCCGGCAGACATATGCACAGTCAGGGATTCTGAGGCAGGCAGACAGACAAACATACAGTCAGACAAACAGACCTACACACAGACATAAGAAATACACAGACAGACAAAAATGTGTTTGTTTATAGGAAATCCATCCATCCGTCCGTGCATCCACCCACCCACCCAATCACCCATCCATCCAGTTCGCAGACAGAGAGATAGATATTTCAAGACAGACAAATAGACAGACAGAAAGGCAGGCAGACAGAGACATACAGTCAGGCAGTGTGACAAGCAGACAGACAAATGGGCAGACAGTCATACCATAAACAGACATAAAGAATAAACAAACGTACAGATAAGTAGAAACTGATGGACATATAGAAATAAGCAGACATTCACAGACAGACAAACAGAAAATATGCAGATAAACAGGCAGACCAGCAAAACAAAAGCAAAAAAAAAAAAAAGACATTTAGATTCTTCAGAAGACAGGATATACACTAACTGTACGAACACTTAACATTAAAGAAAATGTGTCAAGAACGGGCGTTTTCAACAAACCAAAAAAAAAACCCCCGCTTTCTATTTTCTATGCGTCATCAATCAACCATGCGTATTTCCAACTGGAACCAACTACACAATTAACAGCAAAAAGAACATACATCGTTTAAATTAAACAGCATGAATATCTGCACTCAACTGTAACGTGTGTGTGAGAGAAAGAGAGAGAGAGAGAGAGATTATTCTGTCATTTAAAAACGCCAATATGTTTGCCAGGGCGTCCAAGCATTTACAGTACACTAAAGGTGCTTTTGAACGAAAAATAAAATTATTTTTTGTCTTTTATGTACGGTGTATAAAGCCGTTTTTTCCGTTTTATAAGACCGTTTATGTACGGTGTATAAAGTCGTTTTTTTTTCGTTTTTATAAGACCGTTTATGTACGGTGTATAAAGTCGTTTTTTTCGTTTTATAAGACCGTTTATGTACGGTGTATAAAGCCGTTTTTTTTTTCGTTTTATAAGACCGTTTATGTACGGTGTATAAAGCCGTTTTTTTTCGTTTTATAAGACCTTTTATGTACGGTGTATAAAGCCGTTTTTTTTCGTTTTATAAAACCGTTTATGCACGGTGTATAAAGCCGTGTTTTTCCGTCTTATAAGACCGTTTATGCACGGTGTATAAAGCCGTGTTTTCCCGTCTTATAAGACCTTTTATGCACGGTGTATAAAGCCGTGTTTTTCCGTCTTATAAGACCGTTTATGCACGGCGTATAAAGCCGGTTTTTTTTCGTCTTATAAGACCGTTTGCAGATGGTGAAGATGTCGTCAGTTGTAGTAGCCAGTTGATATGCTGGCTTCAGCGTTGGTGGACCTTAGCTGACCAAGACACTGACCCACTTCTCCGTTGGTACACCCAGTAACAGGCCTAGCCTGGACAGCAGAGCAGTGATCAGTATAGTCCTCGTGGTGATGGAGTCTGCTAAAGAAGTACTGCATGCCCTATGGTTTTTACCTAAACTCAGGGACCGAAAAAGTAGCTACCATGATCCACTCTCAAGCCTCCACGGTGCTGTGCTTCAACATCCTCACTGCATCAGCTGCGAGGAACACTAGCCCGAAGTTCCAGGAAGAAGAACGTCTGAAGTTGCGTTATCGGTTTGTTATTTATCTATTTGTTATTTATGTATTTGTTAGTTATGTATTTGTTAGTTATGTATTTGTTAGTTATGTATTTGTTATTTATGTATTTGTTAGTTATGTATTTGTTATTTATGTATTTATTTATGTATTTGTTAGTTATGTATTTGTTAGTTATCTATGTGTTAATTATCTATTTGTATATATCCTTCTTGGTCTAGATAATGGGTTTGGAGAAAAAGCTTTGTTTATGCTGAGCTCCCCCCCCCCCCTCCCAACTCTCCGCTCTTCTAATCAAGCACACAGACAAACGTACGGCTCTAACAACCTACCACAGATGTAGGGGACGGCAGAAGCTTGCCATCAGCAACACTGTACGGATACCTGGCGTCGCTGGTTAAGACCTCCGTCATAATTCCAAACAATCTTTCGGTAAAATCTGTTGACATGCAAGGATCCACCAACAAGCCCGCACACAGGAAACTCTCATATAGAAAGCGAAACAACAACAACACAACTGCTCTGCTCTGCCGCCCCCCGCCCCGGCAAGCGTTTCGGCCCTCTAAACTTTTGACGCGCTAAGGGGGAGTGGGCCCCTCTGTGTCATGAGAGCGCGACAGGTTGGCAGACATAACCATGGCGATGGTCCCTGATATCTTCTCCACCCCCACATCTTGTAACTTTCTTCTTCTTATTCTCTCTTGTATTAAGCTGTCTCCGAGGAACGCTGTTTCCAGAGCGTGGGGGGACATTACAGCATAAATCGCAGCTAGTACTAGACGTCGTCAAGAAACAAAGAGTCCTTGGTCGTGGGTTGTCATAAGAACTGTAAATGGAGATGCGCTCAGCCGTGTGCTTGCTTCGTTGAAAACGATATTCAAGTTTCAAGTTATTCCCCTCAATCCATTCTTTGCCCTCTATATGCAGAGTCCCAGTGTAATCTGATGCGGATAAGTTAATTTAAATGAGTGTAACTTTCTTCACCTGGCAGTCCACTGTCTAGTTTGACGGGCCTTCGTCCACGAGTATAACAAACTCGTTTGAGGTCAAATTTCCCGTGGCAGAACAGCCTGGGAGTCCTCTTTTTAGGTCAATTTCAGGAATTAAAGAACGCTGCCGTAGACCACTCCCTACCCAACATAATCGATGTCGTAAAAGATCTTTACTGCGGCACGAGCTTTTAAGAGTTCCAAGTTCTCAGCTGCAATTAGATACAAGAGAATACTCACTGCACATTAATGAAACAAAACAGAGATTTTTACTGCTAGACCTCGAAAAAAAATCACACACAAAGAACTTGTACGCGTCTAAAAGTCTATGACTTTTTTTCAGACGTCTAACCATACAATTGTGTGTTCCCTTACTTGACTGTGCGAAAGCCTCGTTGTTTCCTATCTGTAAGAATGTGTACCTGATACTCAACTGCACCAGGAACATCCACACAAGTACTAGACGGAATAAAGCGTCTAGTTTTCTGGATCTGTGCGACTACGCTGATTTTTAGCGTCTTACTATAATTCACGTATCCGGTACAGAGCATTCTTTAGAATCTGTGCTTGCTTTTGGGACGATCAGTCAGTCGGTCATTTGCATGTCCCTTGCGGAACTTTGCCCCATTAACAGCTCTCCTGTAGGACCTTTCGGTTGTGAGCAAGATGCCCTGCTGCTGATGCGTCCATTCGCAGATCATCAACGATGTCTTGCAGCCATCTTCGCCTTGGTCTTCCTCTCTTTCTTTTTCCCCATAATGTACCCTTCCAAGAAGGCCTTATCATGACGTTTAATGTGTCCAAAATATTTTAAGTTTTCTTTACTAGCCAGTCTTCTTCAATATTAAGTTCTTGCAGTATGGATATATTTGTTCTTTTTTTGTGTCCATGATATTTGAAGAACTTTTCTGTAGCATTTACATTCAAAGGCATTTATGTGTTTCTCAGCTGTTTTGTTAAGTGTCCAGGTCTCACAGGCATATGTTGCGATGGGAAAGATGCATGCCCTCAAAAATCTTATTTTTGTAGTTCTGTCTATTCCTCTCCACAGATTCTTTAGATGTTATACTTTTTGGGACGATAGCTCAGCTATTTCCGCACAACAGATGTAAACTATTTTAGCTTTCGCTGAAGCATCTTTAGTGCTTCGGTCTGTAGAAGACTGAATCGCTTTGAAATTACCTATGACGTGGCAGAACCAGCTGCAATGTAAAGCCCTATATTTCCATTCCTTTTCTCGTCATTTTTTTTGCCGGGTTACAATTAGTAAAAGGTAAATACCGCGACGTGCGGAAACTCTGCAGGTTAAACATGTACACAGCTAAACTATGTTAATTAACTCCCTTGAAAAGGGCCGCTAACTGTACCGTACAAACAAGGACGCGTATGTTTATACAGGGACAGATTTATTTTAACGAGTACGTGTTAAAAGTTCTGTTAAATTCCGTGGCCGTGTTGGATGGAGATGCCGCACGGGGCACAGGCGAAGATACGCAAGCAAGACTGGGTAGACAGGCTCCTGTCTATACAAGGAAATGCTGGGATAGAAACAAAAAAACCACAAATGATGGCATGATAATAACAATTCATCCAACGCTGGATACACATCACACTGTGAGAAAGACAAGACGAATACTTAGCACGAACAGTTCTGATGTGGCCTCCACGGGATAAAAGAATCATGGTACAACTCAAAGAGACAGCGGAGACGATGCTGTTAAACAAAGGGCTGACATGGGAGACAGCAAAGAAGACGCCATAAGACCGACAAAAGATGAGAATATCTTGCTGCTATCAGGCCAGTATTTCTTTGACAGAAAAAAGGACAGGAAGATACATCGCTGGAAGTTGAGAAATCCTTGTTACTCCAGCAATTATTATGCTATTTAAAACAGTCAGTGTGTGTCTCATCTTTGGGGAGTTATCGTTCCTGGGCTAGTACTGAAGCAAAAGATAGAACTGCCGTTCAGGAACTTAGGGGGGCGTCTGGGTGGCGTGGTGGTTAGTGCACCAGTCTCTCATGGCGAAGGTCGGGGGTTCATATCCAGCCCCAGTCGCCCAGATGTAGAAATGGGTACCAGACTTCCTCTGAAGCTAAAGAAGGAGAGGTGGCCAGGCGTGATGCTGACCACATCACCCTCCAGTGTGCTGACAGGTCAGACTAACCCCATATGAGCCTCTAAGGTATGACAGGGTTACCTTTACCTACCTAATGGAATTTAGGGGAAGTGATGCCAGTGGCCACATTTTCCTTGACATGCCGACACACTAGAACAAAGATTCTCAACTTGTATGGGTTTTCCCACGTGGGGTGGGGAGGAGGAAGGAATTAGAAGCACACCCTACACAGACTGAAACTGTTGGAAGAACGCTACAATCCTACAGATTTGTACATAAACTACAGGACATCACACCTTTGATTCAGACAGACAATTCTTGGAAAAACAGAAGAGAATGGGGGAGGGGGGGGGGCGCAAATAGATACGAGAACCACTGGGACTAAGAGCGATATGGTCAGCATTCATCATCATCATCATCATCATGTGGCATCTCCAGAACGAAGATTGGCGGTAATGAATCTCCAGTCTCCTCTCTCCCTAGCCTTCATGTTGCACTCAGCCAGTCTGTGCTCTGCCCATTGTAGCATGTTATCTCCCCTATCTACATCTCTGTCTACCTCTCGCTCTTTTTCCTTCCACCATATCTTCCAGTATGGCCTTCAGTTTACTGTCATGTCTTTTGGTATGGACAGAGTATTTTGTTTTCTTGATCATTATTTCTTTGAGAAGTTCGCATTGCACTTGGAGCTGTTCTAAAACTTGTCCATATGTTCTTTTTAATTTCCCATAATATATGCACTAATTTTCTGTAGATTCACATTTCTCCTCTTTTTTATGTGAACCTGCTGTCAAGATCTGGTTTTTTTCCCTCTTCATTTCTGGTATTATTTTTAAATATACCGGAACAAACGCTTAAGAAGATGACAATCTGTGAAGAAACTGCCACGCCCTACAAGCTCGAACATTCTTTTGTTCACACTGTAAGATTAAGTTCATAATAACATGACAGAAATGTGAGAGTAAGAGCTCTTATGTTCTTGTTTTATATCTCTTTTTAACTGCAAGGACATTTTTTTTTAGCAGACGACGCTTTGAGGGCGTTGGCATACAGACGCTGCAGATTTAAGAGTGGCTTAGATGGCAAGGTTGAAGACCTGGACAGACGCCAGAAGACTCGAGTTTTTCGACAGATTTCACAACCACGTAACGTTACGGCCAGTTCTGTCTCGTTAGCCAAGCTGACACTGTTATTAGGGGCAGCATTTGAAAGGTAAAATAGGGTCTTGTCCACTATGCTTAGCCTGCCAAGATAACTGTGCCGTCTCTCTAGCACGAACATCCTTCCTGCCGATCACAATCACTGTAACAATAACGCATGACCAAACTGACAGTCCTGTGTCGAATTACGACCGACCGAGTTTTGTCCCTTCGCACTTACGCCGAGGTCCAACGGGTAAAATGGGAAATGTTTATTGTTCTGTGACTCATTTACAAACATTTCTGGTCATACATAAACAATACATTCATAGAAGAAGAAGAAGAAGAAGGAGGAGGAGGAGGAGGAAGAGGAGGAGGAGGAGGAGAAGAAGAAGAAGAAGTACAACTAGGCATGAATGAGGCAGAAAAATGAACTGAAAACATACTTCCTGGCTTGCAGGCTTACATCATGTAAGAATGGACCGAAAACATACCTCCTAGTTTGCAGGCTTACATCATGTAAGAATGGACTTAAAACATACCTCCTATTTTGCAGGCTTACATTAAGTAAAACTGGACTTAAAACATACCTCCTAGTTTGCAGGCTTACATTAAGTAAAACTGGACTTAAAACATACCTCCTAGTTTGCAGGCTTACATCATGTAATATTGGATCGTTAAATTATAAACTGCCATGAAAGACAAGAGGTTCTGAACGAGGCACAAGAAACAAGGGAAATTACAACGAACACCAGAAAAGGACAATCAAAACTGATGAGATATGTTTTGAGGAAAGGCGGCTAGAGCACCACCTTGCGGCAACGGACAAGATCGAAGGTGGAACAGAAAGAAAAGATATCTGACGGTCTGACGTCCTGGCACGGGAAATGCTCAGTAACAAACCTGCTGAGACACACGGGATAGAGGGGTTGTAGAAGGACATGATATCCCACGTCTGTCGGCAAGGAGCCTGAGAGAAATACATGACCGGCAGAGTGGCTAGAAGTCCGGTGGAAACCATGCACGGGGTCGTAGTTCAACAGAAACCGAAAAAAAAAAAGGTTCAAATGTACTGGAACATGACAAAAAGCAACCAGGAGATGAAATATAACTTCTTAAATAAATAAAAAAAACACTGACAAGAAACAACCAGGAGATGAAATATAACTTCTTAAATAAATAAAAAAAACACTGACAAGAAACAACCAGGAGATGAAATATAACTTCTTAAATAAATTTTTAAAAAAAACACTGACAAGAAACAACCAGGAGATGAAATATAACTTCTTAAATAGAAAAAAAAACACTGACAAGAAACAACCAGGAGATCAAATATAACTTCTTAAATAAATAAAAAAAAAACACTGACAAGAAACAACCAGGAGATGAAATATAACTTCTTAAATAGAAAAAAACACTGACAAGAAACAACTAGGAGATGAAATATAACTTCTTAAATAAAAAAACACTGCCAAGAAACACCCAGGAGATGAAATATAACTTCTTAAATTAAAAAAAAAAACACTGACAAGAAACAACCAGGAGATGAAATATAAATTCTTAAATAAAATAATAAAAAAAACACTGACAAGAAACAACCAGGAGATCAAATATAACTTTTTAAATAAAATAATTAAAAAAAACACTGACAAGAAACAAGCTGACTTCTTAAATAAAAACAAAAAGCACTGACAAGAAAGAAACACTTACACGCTTCACTGTCGTCACAACAGTCTGAGAGGCGCTGTCTTCATTGTCACCACATCGTGGCCAACTAGGTCACACAAAGCTGGTCACCTCCGGGCAAAACTGGATAAAACTGCAAATTAAATCAAAAGGTTTCTGTTATCCTTTGTCAACTATTTTTGTCTGAAGAAGACGGAAGTCGGAACGTTATACTTAGTTATGGTTATACTTAGTTATACTTGGCTATACATAGTTATACTTGGCTATACATAGTTATACTTAGTTATACTTAGTTGCAGTCCAACAGTAAGAGTATTCTAGGAAGTTAGACCTGTGGTAAAACTGGTTCTAGCAGAGATAGAGATATGTGAGAAGTGATGCCATCAGATGAGGGGCAGAAACGTAAAAGAAACAGCCACAAAACAATATTTCGCCGATATACCTTCATCAAGGACTACGAGAATAATAAACACACACACACACACAAGGCACTTAACTGGCAGAGATCCTCTTGGTTAGGAAGCCAAGCAAGTAAGGAAGCTAGAAGGAGTCAGTGGCAGGATTAGAGGAAAAGAGAAGCATTGCCTGAAAAATGAGATAACAGAAATAATCGCCCTGAGGTCAACCTGGTGAACTATACTGGCCAATAACGTAATATCTCATTCTCCACACTGCATATATCAGGCAGGGGCAACCTTTTCTGCTGGATTGGACCAAAAAAAAAAAAAAGACTTTTCATCTTCAGGCGAGCGAGACACTTCATAAAGTGTCAAATTTACGACGAAGCTAGAGAGTGAGAGAGAGGGAGAGAGAGAGAGAGCGAAAGAGTGTGTGAGGGAGAGTGGGTGAGAGAGAGAGGGTATAAATGTATTTGAAAGAAAATATAAAAGTGTTTGGTGAGAAACGTGAGCTTCAGAAATGTCCACACAGCCAAAGAATAAAGAAATGTCCGCACAGACAAAGAATAAAGAAATGTCCGCATAGACAAAGAATAAAGAAATGTCCGCACAGACAAAGAATAAAGAAATGTCCGCATAGACAAAGAATAAAGAAATGTCCGCACAGCCATAGAATAAAGAAATATCCGCACAGCCAAAGAATAAAGAAATGTCCGCATAGACAAAGAATAAAGAAACGTCCGCACAGACAAAGAATAAAGAAACGTCCGCACAGACAAAGAATAAGGAAATGTCCGCACAGACAAAGAATAAAGAAACGTCCGCACAGACAAAGAATAAAGAAATGTCCGCAGAGACAAAGAATAAAGAAATGTCCGCACAGACAAAGAATAAAGAAATATCCAGTGATTCGATTCAGTTAGGACGCTAATGAGTGGCATAGCACAACATATGCTTTGTTTATAGGTTCAGAGAAAGACAGAGATAGTTAGCACGCTAAATTTTATTTCATGCTAGGTCCTGGGCCAGTAAGAGAATCTCAACTATTATATCGGGTTATCATGGGCCAGTACGAGAATCTCAACTATTATATTAAGTTATCATGGGCCAGTAAGAGAATCTCAACTAATATATTAAGTTATCATGGGCCAGTAAGAGAATCTCAACTAATATAATAAGTTATCATGGGCCAGTACGAGAATCTCAACTATTATATTAAGTTATCATGGGCCAGTACGAGAATCTCAACTAATATATTAAGCTATCATGGGCTAGTACGAGAATCTCAACTATTATATTAAGTTATCATGGGCCAGTACGAGAATCTCAACTATTATATTAAGTTGTCATGGGCCAGTAAGAGAATCTCAACTAATATTAAGTTATCATGGGCCAGTACGAGAATCTCAACTATTATATTAAGTTATCATGGGCCAGTACGAGAATCTCAACTATTATATTAAGTTGTCATGGGCCAGTAAGAGAATCTCAACTAATATATTAAGTTATCATGGGCCAGTACGAGAATCTCAACTATTATATTAAGTTATCATGGGCCAGTACGAGAATCTCAATATTATATTAAGTTATCAAGTAAAGTCATTGTACTTCTACCATATTAAATCAATATTGCCAACGTTTCCAGAACATTTTATGGTTATTTTTTTAAATACTGCCTGCAGGCGGCCGCGCCCCATCAACCCCCCCCCCCCCCCCCCACACACACACACAAAACTGTCGCTGACCAGATTTGACCCGCGGGCCAACGATTGCCCGCTTGTGGTCACAGACTGTGGCTAAGCGGTCCAAGATGATGGTGACTCAGGCGGCGGTGAAATCTGTTTCAGAAGCTGAATTCTTACACAGTACTCGGAGACTTGAGGAGGGCCGCCGCAACTCTGCCCACCAAAAATCTTCTCTGTCCTTCAAGATCTTCACAGGCCCAGCAGTCATGAAGCCAAAGTCCTCAGTTACAACGAAACATCGACCACCATCATATGATGAGAGCATCAGCTTCGATCAAACATCATCTTTGATTTTTCTTTCATTTTTTTTTTTCAAGAAAAGAAACTTAATACGAAGACGTAGTACAAGAGAACTAAAGCCTGGTTTTTAACGTTACACAGAGCTTAGAATAACATTCAAATCTGTGTACATGTTCCTTCCTTTCCTTCAAACCACAACTCAGAAACTCTGGAATACTGCTAATCTACACTTTTCTACATACAATACACCACAGATCTAAACGTTTCTAAACAATATACATTGCTAATCTAAACATTTCTAAATATGATACATATATAGATCTAAACATTTCTTAACATGATACGCTGCAAATCAAAACTTATCCAAAACATGACACACTATAAACATAAACATTCCTAAATCTGACACATTACACATATAAACATTCCTAAATATTACTACACTGCAGATCTAAAACTTTTTTTTCTAAAATACCACACGCTGCAAGATCTAAACTTTCCAAAGCATGATACTGTAGATACAACTAAATATCACACATGCGGATATCAGCCTCACAGAATATAATGCAGGTGTAGTTCTAAACTCTCTATATATAAGACAGCCCGTAGATTACGGAATTCTAGTTTTAGAACCTTTCCAAGCCTGAAAATCCCACAGCTTCTGAACAAGATGTGTCACTAACAAACCCAGGCAGACAAGACGCGCTGGAGAACAAGAATGAATATATACGTACACTATGAACGGCTGCAACAAACCCTGCACACTAAATGACACTGGCAAGAGCAAAGCAACTCATTCATATTAACCCATCGTAGCGTAACATTTATGCCAGCGCTACGGCCCACCAAAAAAAAAAAACACGATATAACGTCAAGTGACATACTTTCGGGTGTACTGTATACTTTCAATCAAAGAGGCCAAATCTTACCTTACAACGCCAACACGCGTGGCCCCCTGGTCTCAGACAGCGCCAAGCGCTAAATGAAAAACTTCGCACGAGTCACTGAGTGAGAAAAGGCAAGTTCGCTTCGACGGGCTTCTAAACCGCGCGAGTCCCCACCCCAACCCCCCCCCCCCCCACTACTGCAGGCAATCGCTTTTTAAAATGACAAGTTTTTACGTATACAGCCCCGGCAGAGAAGGTTTACCGCTATTTAGTCATTTTTTGCTGTTCAAAATTCGCACTTTTCACAGACTCCTCGTCCAGCCACGCTTGTAGGCGCGGCACCTCGTGTTTATGTAATGACGCAGCGGAAGCGACAACCTTTCAAAACCGAACCAGTCATGGGGGAACTGCAATAATAACTGAAGGATCTCGCCGATACATGGGCGCTGGAGTGGCGTAGCGGTTAGAGCGCTTGCTTGTCTCTCAAGGAGAGCTATGTAGTTCAAGTCTGGGCGAAAGCACCACAGTCATCCATATGCTGAAACTGGTACCTGGCTCCTTCTGGAGCAAGGGAAAGAGACGACCAGGCGCGAACCTGACCACATTATCCTTAAGTGAAGGAAAATACGGGCACTAATATCATATCTCATGCTTTTATGGCATGAAATACATGGGAGTCTTTTACCGCTCAAATATGTAAACCTAAATACCTGGGAGTCTTTTACTCCTCTAATATGTAAACCTAAATACCTGGGAGACTTTTACCCCTCTATTACGTAAACATAAATACCTGGGAGTCTTTTACCCCTCTAATATGTAAACATAAATACCTGGGAGTCTTTTACCCCTCTATTACGTAAATATAAATACCTGGGAGTCTTTTACCTCTCTATTACGTAAACATAAAGAACTGGGAGTGTTTTACCTCTCTAATATGCAAACCTAAACATTTGGGAGTCTTTTACCCCTCTATTACGTAAACATAAAGAACTGGGAGTGTTTTACCTCTCTAATATGTAAACCTAAATACTTGGGAGTCTTTTACCTATCTATTATGTAAACATAAATACCTGGGAGTCTTTTACCCCACTAATATGTAAACCTAAATACATGGGAGTCTTTTACCCCTCTAATATGTAAACCTAAATATCTGGGAGTCTTTTACCCCTCAAATACGTACACCTAAATGCCTGGGAATTTTTTACCCCTCTAATATGTAAACCTAAATACATGGGAGTCTTTTACCCCTCTAATATGTAAACCTAAATATCTGGGAGTCTTTTATCCATCTAATACGTACACCTAAATACCTGGGAATTTTTTACCCCTCTAATATGTAAACCTAAATATCTGGGAGTCGTTTACCCCTCAAATACGTACACCTAAATACATGGGAATTTTTTACCCCTCTAATATGTCAACCTAAATATCTGGGAGGCTTTTACCCCTCAAATACGTACACCTAAATAGCTGGGAATTTTTTACCCCTCTAATATGTAAACCTAAATACCTGGGAGATTTGTACTCCTCTAATATGTACACCTAAATACATGGGAGTCTTTTGCCCCTCTAATATGTAAACCTAAATACCTGGGAATCTTTTATTCCTCTAATATGTAAACCTAAATACCTGCGAGTCTTTTACTCCTCGGATATGTAAACCTAAATATCTGGGAGTCTTTTACTCCTCTAATATGTAAATCTAAATACCTGGGAGTCTTTTACTCATCTAATATGTAAACCTAAATACCTGGGAGTCTTTTACTCCTCTATTATGTAAACCTAAATACCTGGGAGTCTTTTACTCCTCTAATATGTACACTTAAATAACTGGGAGTCTTTTAACCCTCTAATACGTACACCTAAATACCTGGGAGTCTTTTACTCCTCTAATATGTAAACCTAAATACCCGGGAGTCTTTTACTCCTCTAATATGTAAACCTAAATACCTGGGAGTCTTTTACCCCTCTATTACGTAAACATAAATACCTGGGAGTCTTTTAACCCTCTAATATGTAAACATAAATACCTGGGAGTCTTTTACCCCTCTATTACGTAAATATAAATAACTGGGAGTCTTTTACCCCTGTAATATGCAAACCTAAACATTTGGGAGTCTTTTACCCCTCTATTACGTAAACATAAATAACTGGGAGTCTTTTACCCCTCTAATATGTAAACCTAAATACATGGGAGTCTTTTACCTCTCTACTATGTAAACATAAATACCTGGGAGTCTTTTACCCCTCTAATATGTAAACCTAAATACATGGGAGTCATTTACCCCTCTAATATGTAAACTTAAATATCTGGGAGTCTTTTACCCCTCAAATACGTACACCTAAATGCCTGGGAATTTTTTATCCCTCTTATATTTAATCCTAAATACCTGAGAGTCTTTTAATCCTCTAATATGTAAACCTAAATATCTGGGAGTCTTTTATCCCTCTAATATGTGCAGCTAAATACCTGGGAATTTTTTACCCCTCTAATATGTAAACCTAAATATCTGGGAGTCGTTTACCCCTCAAATACGTACATCTAAATACATGGAAATTTTTTACCCCTCTAATCTGTAAACCTAAATATCTGGAAGTATTTTATCCCATTACGTAAATATAAATAACTGGGAGTCTTTTACCCCTGTAATATGCAAACCTAAACATTTGGGAGTCTTTTACCCCTCTATTACGTAAACATAAATAACTGGGAGTCTTTTACCCCTCTAATATGTAAACCTAAATACATGGGAGTCTTTTACCTCTCTACTATGTAAACATAAATACCTGGGAGTCTTTTACCCCTCTAATATGTAAACCTAAATACATGGGAGTCATTTACCCCTCTAATATGTAAACTTAAATATCTGGGAGTCTTTTACCCCTCAAATACGTACACCTAAATGCCTGGGAATTTTTTATCCCTCTTATATTTAATCCTAAATACCTGAGAGTCTTTTAATCCTCTAATATGTAAACCTAAATATCTGGGAGTCTTTTATCCCTCTAATATGTGCAGCTAAATACCTGGGAATTTTTTACCCCTCTAATATGTAAACCTAAATATCTGGGAGTCGTTTACCCCTCAAATACGTACATCTAAATACATGGAAATTTTTTACCCCTCTAATCTGTAAACCTAAATATCTGGAAGTATTTTATCCCAATACGTACAGCTAAATACCTGGGAATTTTTTACCCCTTTAATATGTAAACCTAAATATCTGGGAGTCTTTTACCCCTCAAATACGTACACCTAAATAGCTGGGAATTTTTTACCCCTCTAATATGTAAACCTAAATACCTGGGAGTCTTTTGCCCCTCTAATATGTAAACCTAAATACCTGGGAGTCTTTTACTCCTCTAATATGTAAACCTAAATATCTGGGAGTCTTTTACTCCTCTAATATGTAAACCTAAATACCTGGGAGTCTTTTACCTCTCTATTATGTAAACATAAATACCTGGGAGTCTTTTACCCCTCTAATATGTAAACCTAAATATCTGGGAATCTTTTACCCCTCAAATACGTACACCTAAATACCTGGGAATTTTTTACTCATCTAATATGTAAACCTAAATATCTGGGAGTCTTTTACCCCTGAAATATGTACACCTAAATACCTGGGAATTTTTTACCCATCTAATATGTAAACCTAAATATCTGGGAGTCTTTTACCCCTCTAATACGTACACCTAAATACATGGGAGTCTTTTACCCCTCTAATATGTAAACCTAAATACCTGGGAGTCTTTTACCCCTGTAATATGTAAACCTAAATACATGGGAGTCTTTTATCACTCTAATACATACACCTAAATACCTGAGAGTCTTTTACCCCTCTAATATGTAAACCTAAATATCTGGGAGTCTTTTACCCCTCTAATATGTAAACCTAAATACATGGGAGTCTTGTACCTCTCTAATATGTAAGCCTAAATACATGGGAGTCTTTTACCCCTCTAATAGTAGTAAAGGTAACCCTGTCATGCCTTAGCGGCACATAGGGATATGGTGTTAGTGCCCATATTTTCCTTGACCTGTCAGCACTCTAGAGGGTGATATGGTCAGTATCACGCCTGGCTGCCTTTCCTTCCCCAACTCCAGAAGAAGTCGGGTACCCATTTCTACAGCTGGGTGACTGGGGTGCCGCCGGCCGGATTCGAACCCCCGACCATCGCCATGAGAGACCAGTGACCCCTCTAATACGTACACCTAAATACCTGGGAGTCTTTTACCCCTCTAATATGTAAACCTAAATATCTGGGAGTCTTTTACCCCTCTAATATGTAAACCTAAATACCTGGGAGTCTTTTACCCCTCTAATACGTACACCTAAATACCTGGGAGTCTTTTACCCCTCTAATACGTACACCTAAATAACTGGGAGTCTTTTAGCCCTCTAATACGTAAACCTGTGAAAGTCTGCAACAAATCGTCCTTAAGCACTTCCAGAAACTGACAAAAGGGAAGGAGGTGGATCCTGATTCATTGTGGTTTGTTGAAGACCCAGTCTGTGACAGTTTTCAGACTTAGCAGCTTCGGGGGAGGTGGAGGGGGAAGGGGGGGCCACCAGAGAACAAGAAACCTCTCTTCATTGCTCTCACAAAGCCAGCCCACACTCTGGGGGTGACCTGGAATCAGTACTGCATTAGAGAAATTTGGATGTCCACCATTAGTACTCACGTTGGCTGCTTCACTCCGCGAAGATATAAAACTCATCATGAATCTTAAATGCAAGTATCTTGGTACAACGGCAACATCAGATAGTAGGTGTACCACATAAATAAGAAAACAGAATATGCCAGGCAAACGTAGCATCTCAGAAAATGACATCTATTTTGTGCAGCTCATCTTTGTCAACAGATACTAGGAAAAGGGTCTTGAAATGCTGTATCGAGACTAGTATATGGAAGCGAATCATGGTCACTAACAAAAACAACAGACAGAGCATTACAGGCGACTGAAATCTGGTTCCTACGAAGAATGTTAAGAATATCATGGACAGCCAAAATAACGAATGAAGAATGTTTAAGTAAAGCCAGCGAGAAACGAACTTTAATAAACACATTACGGGAGAGACAGTATGCTCACTGGCTACGTAATGAGAAGAGGAGGAAAATTGGAGGCAGGAGAGAAAGAGGCAGACCAAGAGAGAAAACCTAAGATGTCTTGACAAAACGGCATGGGAGAAGCTTAACAACAAAACTAATGGAAAACAAGAAAGATCGGACAATGTGGAGATACATGGTGGACGACGCCTCCCGGCATGGCACATGATGATGATACAGTTTAATGAAACCAAAAATACAGTACAATGCTTATGAAACACAATGAACAGACAAAGTCGGCCGCTGGGATCCACCGAAGGATTTTCGGGGGGGTCCAAGCACCAGTAAATGGACTGGCCCGATTTAACAAATCTTTAGCATACTCTAAGGCTAGTGGAGTAAACCATAAACAAACCGCTGGAAGGCAAGGGGAAACCAACACTGTACATTCCCAAAAACGGTCATGACAATCCACAACTCTCTGAATCATAACTACGTTAATGGGGGTTCCAGTGGAACCACCTCGTCCGGTAGGAACCATCACGTGAGACAGGTGATAACAGATCGTCATCCAACTACTGTACGCAAAGAAAACACAAGTAACACCATAGTAATTTGCAACATGGAACATTAGAACACTAACAGAACTTGGAAAACTGGAAAACATCGAACGAGAAATGAAAAGAATGGAAATTAACATCCTTGGTTTATGTGAAATGAGATGGACTGGAGCAGGAAGCAGAGACCATAAAGACTTTAGAATAATATATTCCGGGGGAAACCAGTGTAAAAATGGAGTTTGCATAATACTGGGTAAGAAGACAGCAAGAACTGTGAAAGGTTTCTGGTGCATATCAGACAGAGTGTTAATGGTTAAATTACAGGGCCACCCAATAGACACGAATCTCATCCAAGTATACGCACCAACTTCAGAAAGCTCTGATGATTGGATAAAAGAATTTTACAACAATCTGGACATGGCAATGAAACAGTGCAAACTATGGGAAGTAAACTTTGTGCTGGGTGATTTAAACGTGAAAGTAGGGACTGAACAAGACAATGAAGCTACTGGCAAGTATGGACTAGGTATCAGAAACAAAAGAGGAGAGATGTTGATTAAGTGGGCGGAAAAGAATAAAATGATAATAGGAAATACATGGTTTCAACAACACCCAAAGTGACTATGGACATGGAAAAGCCCAAATAATAACATACATAACCAGATTATATTATGATCAAGAGAAGATTCAGGAACTCACTAACATCCGTGAAAACAAGACCAAGTGCAGACTGCAACAGTGACCACATCCCAGTTGTATGAAAAGTGAGAATCAGGCTAAAGAGGTTAAAGGTAGCAGTTAAAAACAAAGAACTAGATAGAGAGCTGTTACGGAAAGATAAAGCAATACAAGAACAATATAGGACCATAGTAAATAATAGATATAATGCTACAGAGAAGATTGAAACGATTGATGAACAATGGAATATGCTCAAAGACTCTACTGAGCAAACATCTATAGAAATCCTACCTCCATATAAAAGACACGTTAAACACGGGTGGATGACAGAAGAAATTTTGCAACTAATAGATCGGAGAAGTCTTAAGGAAGATAAAGATGAATATGACAAAATAAATAAAGACATAAATGCAATAAAGCTAAAGAAGAGTGGCTAAATAAGAAATGTAATGAAATAGAGACACGCCATCATGGAAACGCAAGAGATATGTACAAACAAATAAAGGAGTTAACAAACAAAAGGACAAGACTGGTTGACTAAGTCAAAGGAGGGGCATACAATAATGGACAGAGATGAAATAATGGCAAGATGGAGCGAATACATTAGAGAACTCTATGAGTACAATAGATGCGAAATAGATATACGAAATAATAATGAAGGACCTCACATATTAAAAGTAAAAGTGGAAGAAGCCATCAAACACATGAAGAACAACAAAGCACCAGGACCAGATAAAATCACCAAGGAAGAATTGGAAGCATTAGGAGAGCTTGGCATAGAAATAATTACCAAATTGTTGAATGACACCTGTAACAGTAACTATGTCTCATCAGACCTTTTGCAATCAATTTTCATTGCCCTACCAAAGAAACAAGGTGCAGTTGAATGTGAAGACAATCGAACCATTAATCTTATGAGCCATGTTACCAAAATCCTGCTTAGTATTGTCATGAGAAGAGTCGGGGGCAAAATAAAACAGAAACCGCTGAAGAACAGTGTGGCTTCATCAAAGGAAAAGGTACAAGTAACGCCATATATATATATATATATATATATATATATATAATATATATATATATATAAGAACATTGATGGAGAGATCAATAGACGTAAAGATGGACCTATACTTATGCTTCATAGACTACTGCAAAGCATTTGATAAAGTGAGACACACAGAAATTATAAGAATGCTAGAAAAATACAAAATAGATGGGAAAGATCTGAAACTCATCAAAAACATATACTGGCAACAATCAGCAGCAATGAAGGTTGAGAACCAAATAGGAGCATTCCAAGACATAAAATTGTGAGTGAGACCTCTTCTCCTTGTACAGCGAAAACATAATAAGAAAAACAGAGAACATGCCAGGAATATCCACTGGCGGGTACAGCCTTAACAACTTAAGATATGCAGACGACACATTTTTGATTGCTAAAAGTGAAGGGGAGATACAGGCTCTTCTGGACATCGTGGTTCGTGAAAGTCTTCTTCTTCTTCGTTCGCTTCTACCACCAAGACCGCCCTGTGATCCTACTGAATTTATGCCTGTGGTCCTCGTTAAGTCCCGTGGTCCCCGAAGGACCACATGAGGTCCCCGAAGGACCACATGAGATCCCCAAGAGGACCATAAGAGGTTCAGAGTATTGCTGGGCTTGAGCCTGTATTCTTGGTGGGTCTCAGAAGCGGGATTGCGTGACACCGTAGTTTTCGTTGCAGCAGTTTAGTCTAGAGTTGGACTTTCTCACCAGAAGACCTCGACGTGTTTAGGATATCAGTATATCCCCGCTGAGTGAGAGGTGGTAGCCCACCCAGGCCAGAGTTGGACTTTCTCACCGGAAAACCTCGACGTGTTTTGAGATACCCGTGTATCACCGCCGGGTGAGAGGTGGTTGCCCATCCAGTCCAACGTCGGACTTTCTCACCGGAAAACCTCAGCGTGATTAGGATATGCATACATCCCCGCCGAGTGAGAGGTGGTTGCCTATCTAGACTGCCCTGGTCCAATGTCTCTGATTTCAGCATTTTGTGGTCGTGGCCGCTACTCGTCCTAGTTGTGACCAGGATGGAGCTTTTGTCCAGGAGGACGAATCCTCGCCACTAGTGACTTCCACTCCTGGGTTGAGCTGGTTTAGGCATATTATCTCAGTATGGGTGTGTTTGGGACGTGAACGACCTCTAGAGCAGAGGTACCGTGGCATGTGTAGCCTTCAAGTTTCACCCCTGGTGTGAGCTGGTTTAGGCATATTTCATCAGTATGGGTGTATATCGGGCGTGACCTACCTCTAGAGCGAGGTGGCGTGACATGCCTAGCCATCAAGTTTCACCCCTGGTGTATGCCGGTTTAGGCATATTTCACCAGTGTAGATGTATTTCGGATGTGACCGGTCTCTAGAGCAGAGGCGATGTGGTACGTGTAGCTCTCGCAGCGATACTACTGGACATACCGATTAAACTTCACTTTATCCTTTCCTTCACCTTTTCACATCGACCCCGCACAGCAACCCTTACTTCTTTTCCACAGCTTCTTCCTTGACCGGATGGAGCTTCACTCCACGCGCGGCATCCGAAGAGCCTCACCTCAGGGTTAAGCCAGTTCAGGCATTTCACCCGATATGGGTGCACTTAGGACGTGGCCGACCTCAAGACCAGAGATGCCGTGATTTGACTGTTTGCTTCGCTTTATCCTTTCTACCACCTTTTCTGCAGTGGTGCTGTGCGGCAACCCCATTTGAACCTTTCTTCATTGGCCGGGAGGAGCACCGCCACACGCACAGCAGCTGAAGAATCTCGCCAGCAGCGGGTTCGTGAAAGTAAAAGTAAAGGTCTCAGTCTGAATAAAAAGAAGACTGAAGTGGTGGTCATCTCAAAGAAAAGAATACCACCAAAATGTAGCATTACCATCGATGGCACAGAACTGAAACAAGTTGATAGATTCAAGTACTTAGGAACAATTATAACAGCTGATGGGAAATGTCACAACGAAATAAAAAGCAGACGTGCTCAGGACAAGTCAGCATTCTAGAAAATGAGACACATCTTGTGCAACAGATCCATATCAATGGAAACAAGATTCCGAGTACTTAAATGTTACATCGAGCCAATTTTGTTTTATGGATGTGAAGCAAGGTCCATGAATAAGAGAGTACAGCGAGAAACTGAGGTCATGGAAATGTGGTTTATAAGAAGGGTGCTGAAGGTACCATGGACAGCTAAGAAATATACAGCTAAGAAAACCAACGAAGAAGTCTTAAGAGAGGCTGGAGTTAAAATGCAAATTACAGCAAAAATCAGAGGCAGACAATCGAGATTTGTAGGACATTTTCTGAGAAGCGGAAGATTGGAACACACTGTGGCAAGTGGAAAAAATGAGGGAAGAAGAGACAGAAGAAGACAGAGAGAGAAGTTACTGGATGGGCTGTCAGTGTGGCTAGGAAGAAAGTCACCGGCGGATCTCATAATCAGGTCTAAAGACAGGGAACTGTGGAGAGAAATGACCGGCTACACCACGCGGCATGGCAGTTGAATAGAATTGCATTAGCATACTCTATTTATTGTCTACGGCAATAAATACTGTGTTTAGTATACAATGTTTATGTTATATTTATGCTATATTTATGTTAACAAATCCTTAGCATAACTATTTATTGTCTAAGATTTATTTAATATATAATGTTTATATTATATTTATTTTATGTTTATATTTATGTTATATAATGTTTAGTAACGGAGCGACAGGTGTTTTCGGTCAGTCAGAAAGGGGTTCCACGGTCAAAAGGTTAAGAACCACTGCACAGTAAATGACCCTGTCAAGAAAATCTTCTGTGAGCAGTTGGTGAATTCGGCAGCTTTCTGAGCCATTGAGGCTGGCTGCTGCAGACAAGACACGTCTCCATTTCTCTCTGTTCTCAATCTTTTCCTGCCAGTTGTCGATTACAAAAGCGCGTATATCATCTAGGTTGTCTCGCCATCGTTATCTAGGTCTACCTTTTGGTCTATCCCTTTTCAAGATGTCTATATAGGCCATCTTTGTTTCTCTCTCCTTCTCCATTCTCTCTGTAAATGTCAGAGCCGTTTCAGTCTCTTGTTTATCAAGAAAATGGCAGGTTAAAACGCTTCTCTTTTCCTGCAGTCAATCAGGTAATCACTTTAACAACATGAGCTACAGATAAGCACCGCGTCATTTTCTCAGTAAAAATCATTGAAAAACCCGTTCATTATAAACTTCTTCTGTGGCTTTGTAATTCCTTTTAATCTGGTAGGCCACGGCTAAACCAAATTCTAGACGACGGAGATCTTGGTGGATAAAAAGACGATTTTGGGATTTTTTTATAATCTGGTAAGACAAGAAGATAAACGAGATTCTAAACGACGGAGATCTTCCCGCGTTTATTGTTAACACCCGCCTGACAAAGACTTTGTTTAATCAACGATGTGCAAATATGGGCAAGCAAAATATATTTATACAGTAGTATACTGTTTCAGTAGACCAAAAGAGACATGGAGAAGAACAACAGAAAGGATGTTGAGCAATAGAGGGCTCACCTGGGCAAGAGCAGAAATAAAAGGCGAAGGACAGGCATTTGTGGAAAACCCTTGCGGAAGCCCCACGTGCCCTGGGCACTTAAGGTTCAGAGAGAGAGAGAGAGAGAGAGAGAGAGAGAGAGAGAGAGAGAGAGAGAGAGATACTGTTTCAGAATTTGGCTCACTATTATGCTGCGGGGATCTTCAGTGAGCATCGAAATCTTTGAGGCTTTGAAATGGGGCATGATAAAAAAAAAAGAAAAGGCTGGGAAGCACTGGTGTAACGTATCGTTTCAGGAATAGTGGTTTGCTTTCACGAGGAGTGTTAGTACAAAGTAAGTTTATCAAAGTATTTTATATGTGAGAGAAATAAGAAGAGTATGAAAATGACAATGAACTGCACGTAGACTCCAGAAGTATGAGCTACCGCTGTTAACAAATACGAAATTGCAGAGTTTGTTCCCTTGAATTATGAATTAAAGTTAACGCCCTTGGTTATTCTCTCTCTCTCTCTCTCTTTCTCAACAGATGACATTTTGGTGTAATTTCCCCTCAGTTATCCCAACAGAGCTTTGACGTACAAGATCACGTGTTGTGGGCGGTGGTCAGAGCACGAGAACCGTTGGGAAACCTGGAAAGGAGAGTTTTTGGTCTGAGACACATCAGACAGCCTTTGGTCAGTGTCGTATGAGAGAGGTTCTGTTTTTGTCAGGTCATGGAGTAAATTAACAACACAACATCACAACAGTTTGAGACTGTTCTTCTAACAAGGATGAGACCAAAAGAGCCAAGTGTTTAATTTCTCATCTGCTTTTTATCTGTCGTGTTGTTTTTGTATGTGATCCCTGAAAAAGGCTTTTGCCGAAATATTGGATTGTTGTATGGTCTTATTTATATTGCGCTCATCTTACTTTCTGCCAATCTTGTTTCTGTCCACTTCCTCAATCTTTTTTTTGTTGTTTTGTTTGTAAAACTGAAGCACACACCTCAATGTACCTTCACTACTAGAACCAGTTTTACCGCAGTACTTCTCAGAAAAGTATGTTTATGAAAAAATTACATTGAACCTCAAACCATTATTTCACGACAAGGAAAGCAACAGAGACGCACAACCCCACCTCTTTCTTGTCAAGCATTTCAATCATTCATTCATTACACAATCCTCCACCTCTTTCTTGTCAAACATTTCAATCTTTCATTCACTGAGTACCGTACTGGACAACGCTGACGATCATGCTACTCTATCGTGTGCCACCTTTTGTTTATTTTTATCAGTTCAGTGTCAAATACTAGTAAAATACAGACAGTCCTCGCTTTCCGACCGCTTCTTTTTCTGACCATCGCTCCATTGAAACAACAGCACTTCCTTCTGTAAATTTACAAATATTTTACAGCATTTCTTTAAAGTAAAACATATTTTAAAGACTGCATACAAATTATAAGGTCACACTAGTTTATTTTTACGTCTTAAACGACGCCTGGCTCTTGGCAGTAAAGTACTGTACACTCACTTCTATGGAACTCGCTTTACGACCATTTCGCTTTCCGTCGCCGCCTTTGGGACGGAACCCAGTAAAACGATAACTATCTGTAATTAATTGTATTTATTGGACGCATAAAAGAAATTGATATTAAAAAAAGGTGCAAACCCTGGCCTATCTCCGTGGGGAACAAGTAAACCTCGCGAGCGACAAATAATCATCGTAAAAGCTGGTTGTCTGCTTTCACAAGAAGAAGAAGAAGGAGCAGCCACTGATGAGATCTGGAATGTGGCCAGTACGATGCAATCATAGCGGTAGCAGACCGGCGTAATGTGCTGGATAAAGTGATTTGTCCTGGCTGTGGAAATCCGACTGGGTTGTTGATAAGAATGGGTACATTTGCTATCAGTGATCAGAAAACAGACGAGGTGTTTGTTGTAGACGAAAACGATAACATTAAACAAAACAAGCAAATGCATCACAGTACCGGTAAGTGATAGCCATGTTTGAAAGTTAATATATATAAATAAACATTAACTATACAAATATACATGAACATGATACAAACACAAATTATATGTGCAAATGTGCAAAAGATTAACTTTTCTTTTTATTCTTCCTCCTCTAAGGTAGGCAAGAAGGTAAACCCCCAGTTTCCATGTCATTAAGACATACTGGGGATACGGTGTTAGGCCCGTATTTCCAAGATCTTTAGCACGTGAAGGTGTGATGTGCTCAGCGCCGTTTACCTTCTCAGATGTTTAGAGCCTGCGGGGACTCCGTGACCTTTCTGCTGTGGTGGTACCTGAAAAAAAAGTCTCCACTGCTGGGACTTGAACCCGGCACCACCGAATTAGTAGACCTAGCGCCTAACCACTCAGCCAACCAGGCCGCCTTCCTCCTCTAAGTTCAGCTTCATGTACTCAGCCATCCAGACAAGGACTCGCCTCCCATGAATCCCATTATCAGCAGCAGGAGTTCCTCACGTATGCCCCCCCCCCCCACAATTTTTTTTTCCATCCAGATTTCGCGATCGTAACAGGATGTAAGCGACGATCACCCGTCTCCGTAGATCTTTACCTCTGAAACTCTCCAAGAGCAATTGCCGCTTACTTCCTATCGTGCCACCGTCACAGTCTGTCACGGGCCTTTTCTCTCTGCTTGTAATATTGCCAGAGAGATTAAACGGACGAGAAGGTGGATTCTCTGACTGACTTCTGACTGTTGTGAACAAAGCCCTCTGATCTCTTCTGATCTCCGACCAAACGCTCCCACCTACGACTAGTACCTGATACTACGTCGAGTTAGATAACAAGCCCAGGGGAAAAAAAAACAAAAAAACTAATAAAGTCAACTGATCAGTACAGCACTGATTAACTCTTTTACTCCTGAGTTAATTTACATGGCTCTGTCAAAATAAACTCTGACGGAAATTTTTGACTGAAAGAAACTGGAAAGAAGCTACTCTATAAATTAAAACTATAGGTTGAGTAAGAAATGTAAAAAAAAAAGTAAAGATAGTCCCATAGCATTTCAAATGCCGTAGGGGGTGAAGCGTTAGAGACCTCATTATGCTGGGTCATCAGCGTATGAGGTAGGGTGACCAGTTCCTTTCCTCGCTGCCTTTACTTCCCAGATTTTCTCTGGTACCCATTTTACGAGGCTGGGTCGACCTCAGGGCCGTATTGGTCGGAAAAAAAATCCCGCTCAGCTGGGGATTCGAACCCTCGACCATTTGGTTGCTAGACGAGTGCTCTAACCACTACGCTAGCCGGCCCCTGTAAGAAATGTGCTACTTTTAATTTTATCTACATTTACCTAAATATCTGTTTAGACCAATGATTTTCACAGGTCTCCAAGATATGCCAACACTGCTTTTGGAATGAAAGAGTTAAGCTACGCTGGACCACGCTTACAGCAGTCAGTCAGTCGCCGCTGGCGATTTATAGGAGAGAAATAACTCCAGAAAGATGTCCAGAAGATGTAATAAATTTTGCTTGTTATCGACCAGCGTATTAAGAATTATAGCATAGACATCAGGAGACCTCGGTCAAGATCGATAATACCGTCTCTCAGAATTCAGTCCAGAATTATATTATTTTCTTCTTCTTCTTCTTCTTATGCGTTCGAGATAATTGGTTACGTCAGATCATGATCCCTGTTGACAGAACAAAGCTCGCAGCCTTCTCCAGATCAGGATAGGACCCTCACAGCTTTTGCCCCCCACGCTTATGTCCTTTTGGCCATGTCTCACGTCTCAGATCTACATGGTTTGGGCACTCTTGAAGGATACGGTCTGGAGTCTGGACTCCACTGCCACATGGACACTCGTCTGTGTGAGACATTTTGAGTCGATCAAGGTGGTTCATTAGTTTGTTATTATTTTGATTCCATCACATGATATGAAAACAACCAGATTAACCTTTTACTTGTTTGGCTGAATAATATCCCCGGGCTCCTGAAAGGTCGATTGATAAATAAACTTTTATGATTCTTAAACTATCATGACAGCGTTACTAGTTGTCTCTAATACCATAAAATGACTGAAAATGCGAAACAGAAGATGGCGGATATATATATAAGTAAATGAACACGATTAATAACAACAGAAGAATACTTCAACAAGAACAAGTACTTACTTGGTACTTCAAAGTACCAAATAAGAATTCAGAAACAGTAATTCTTTATAATATCATAACAGTTACAATCCGTCTGTCTGGGACAGGGGAAAATATAACAGGTTAATATGTTGTCCCAGTGGATTCTGAATGCTCTCTCGCTGAAGTCTCCTCTCTGTTCTGAGAACGCCCGTTATCTGCGACTTGGGTTTCTGTTACCAATCGTAATGTTAAATTTACGGAGGTTTTCACTTATTTTTATGTTGGTGCCTACATCAATCTTCATGTTATGTTACAGACAACTTGTGTTGAGACTGTCTGTGTGTTGGTAAATCTGTTTTGTTTAAACTGTCCTGGTGGGATATAAACTGTTTGGGATCAAGAGATCTGTGTTAAGTAAATGTGACGCAGTATAAACGGGGATAATTGTTTTTCTGGAGAGAGAGAGAGAGAGAGAGTGAGAGAGAGCGACTGGTATAGAAAAAATCTAAAGACAGAAGAGAGAGGAGAGAGAGAGAAAGAGAGAGGGAGAGCGAGTCAGTGACAGGTTGAGAGTGGCAAGTACAAAGAGAAAGTATTAAGAGCAGTGAATGTGAAAGAGACATACAGACAGATGAGAGAGAGGGAAGGAGAGAGAAAGAGAGTGAGACTGTTAGAGAAAGATATAAAGACAAAGGTAGAGGAGATATAGAAGAACTCAGAGAGAGAGAGGGAGAGACACACACAGAAAGAAAGAGCGAGGGAGAGACTTCAGAGAAAGAGAAAGAGATATAGAAGAAACAGAGTGAAAGAGACTGACTGGAAAAAAAAAAGATATAAAGACAGAAAGAAAAGCAGAGAGAGGATTCATCTGAAAGAAAGACACAGAGAGAGGCACAAAGAGAAAAACAGAATATAAATAAATGGAGATATACGGGCAAAGAGAGACAGCCTTTGACAAAGAAAAAGTGTGTGCATGCGCGCGCACGAGAGAGAGAGAGAGAGAGAGAGTATTTAAAACACGATTAAAAAAAAACATCACAAACTACAAAAAAGTGGCAAACTTTGAGCAAAAGCATCACAAAATAAGCTAATAACGACAGCCCCTCTGACAAACGGGCCAAGCAATTTACGGCGGGGAACACACGTTCCACGCAGCACATTCCACCCAACATGTTTAAACACATGCCTCCTGTGCTCTGACAAAACGCCTCCACTCCTGACAGCTCCAGACAACCAAGACCGTACACCCACCCACCCACACACACACATACACACACAAAATGAAAGCCTTCTTCATTTCAGCTCCAGTTTTCGCGTTATACCAACAACAACCAAAAAAAAACAAAAACATAATATAATTTAATCTACTTATAACGAAGCAGCAGCGCTGATATTACCGCATTCACAAACCGCATATACACCTGCAAGGTTCCCTTCCTTTGCCCGACCTCGACTGTGCGTCAGTGTTAACATTAACTTCTACCGACATTAACAGTGCCTGGATCTAACATTAACGTTTACATTACGTAAAGTTTCAGTAATTCTATATCTATAACTCTAGCCTAGACTGGCTTGGCTTCGTTTCAGAGTGAACGCCCCTTTCTTCCGTATTCTGAAAACCTTACGGCAGCGAGTATCGTTCAATGCTGAGCTATAGCGGCCAAGATTAATTACGTACAGATGCTGTGAGCCTCGACTCTCCGATCTCCTGTTTGGTTAATGCTTTGATATTGTGTGTCACGGATATCTTCTTCTTCTCTGCGTTCTGTTTCACCTGCTCAGCTACCTGGACAAAGACACGGATGGCCTCTAAGAAACCCATCGCCAGCGCTTCTTCCACGCTCTTTACCTGGGACGAGGTTTAATCCTTTAAGTCTCCAAACGCGGGGTCAAGACGCTGTCCGATTTGTCAGTCGGCTACCCATAGTGGTTGGCAGAAACAACTGATTACGACCCTGTCCCACCTCTTCACTGGTACCCCCAGTAACAGGCCTACCCCGGGTAACATGGCAGGGATCACCATAGTCCCCATGCCAGGAGAGACTGCCTCCATAACTCGCTCTCTATCTTTTTCGCACGTCGTCACCGCAGCGGGTGCAAAGAACAGCAGCTCGCAGATGCAGAGAACCTAGGAGACAAAGAACAGCAGCTCGCACATGCAGAGAACCTAGGAGACAAAGAACAGCAGCTCGCACATGCAGAGAACCTAGGAGACAAAGAACAGCAGCTCGCAGATGCAGAGAACCTAGGAGACAAAGAACAGCAGCTCGCAGATGCAGAGAACCTAGGAGACAAAGAACAGCAGCTCGCACATGTAGAGAACCTAGGAGACAAAGAACAGCAGCTCGCACATGTAGAGAACCTAGGAGACAAAGAACAGCAGCTCGCACATGTAGAGAACCTAGGAGACAAAGAACAGCAGCTCGCACATGTAGAGAACCTAGGAGACAAAGAACAGCAGCTCGCACATGCAGAGAACCTAGGAGACAAAGAACAGCAGCTCGCAGATGCAGAGAACCTAGGAGACAAAGAACAGCAGCTCGCACATGCAGAGAACCTAGGAGACACTGATACGCTTCCTACATGTCTCAGAAGAAGAACTGGCGGCAGTCTGTGATCCCGAGCACATCTCGCTGGGAACAGGCTGGGCTGAAGTACAGGACAGGTAGGAACTGACAAAAATCGTCATCAAGCTTGGCCAGGGCTGGACCCTCAGCGAAACAGAAATACAGGTTCAGGAACTGGTTCAGGTTCACTCCAGACCACAGGACCCCCCCCCCTCTCGCGTCTCGAGATTTAGGAAACGGACGGGGTTTTGTGGAGTGTTGTAAAAACGGCAGAAAACCTATCAATCACCACACCCCACCCCAACATGAGAATGGTGGTTGAGGCGGCATCAGAAACAAAAGTCTGGCTGGTGGAGCAGAATAAACATCATGTGCTCACTGTAACTGACTCCCATGCCATGCTTCAGAAATGAGAGAAACTACGTTTGTAGAGGGTGGGTCAACCTTCTAGAAAGTTCACAGGTCGCCTGCTTGACATGGATTTACTGCCGAGGTCATGCGGGGGGGGGGGGGTGAGAGAGAGAGAGAGAATAAAAGACACCGAAATAGCAAGAAGATTGGCATTCTGAGAATGGATACGGATACATGGCAAGGACTGTTTTAGTTACTTTGGGCATTCAGGGGAGAGAAGGCTTGAAGGACAAGGCCAGCAATAAGCGACTTTTAGAGCTGAGAAAAGAAAAGGGAAATCGCAGACAGTTCAATCTCTATGAGACAGCACACATCACCAACACCCAGGTCCAATCTATGTCAGACAACACACATCACCAACACCCAGATCCAATCTCTGTGAGACAACACATCACCAACACCCAGGTCCAATCTCTGTGAGACAACATACATCACCAACACCCAGATCCAATCTAGTCAGACAGCAAGCATCACCCACACCCAGGTCCAATCTCGTCAGACAGCAAGCATCACTCACACCCAGGTCCAATCTCTGTGAGTCAGCACACATCACCAACACCCAGGTCCAATCTCTGTGAGTCAGGACACATCACCAACACCCAGGTCCAATCTCTGTGAGTCAGCACACATCACCAACACCCAGGTCCAATCTCTGTGAGACAACACACATCACCAACAACCAGGTCCAATCTCTGTGAGACACCACACATCACCAACACCCAGGTCCAATCTCTGTGAGACAACACACATCACCAACACCCAGGTCCAATCTCTGTGAGACAACACACATCACCAACACCCAGATCCAATCTCTGTGAGACAACACACATCACCAACACCCAGGTCCAATCTCTGTGAGTCAGCACACATCACCAACACCCAGATCCAATCTCTGTGAGACAACACACATCACCAACACCCAGATCCAATCTCGTCAGACAGCACACATCACCAACACCCAGGTCCAATCTCTGTGAGACACCACACATCACCAACACCCAGGTCCAATCTCTGTGAGACAACACACATCACCAACACCCAGGTCCAATCTCTGTGAGACAACACACATCACCAACACCCAGGTCCAATCTCTGTGAGACAACACACATCACCAACACCCAGGTCCAATCTCTGTGAGACAGCAAGCACCACCCACACCCAGTGCGTAACTAGAACAATCAGTGGGCACACCCTTCGACGGATATTGGAACTTTGGGGGAGGGGAAGAAGTGATTATGGGAGCGTTTGGAGCGCAACAACGCCAGTGTCTGATTACAGATTACAGACAAGGCTGCAACGCCTGAAAGATCTTTGGAAATATCTGAAACCTCCAAATTCCTCTACACCGACTCACTTTACAGAGACAGAGAATAGATGTACATTCCACGTTCAGTTTGCTGGTTTATCCATTTTTTTAAAAATGGGAACAGAGCCTCCATACATTACTGTTTATTGGAATACAGTCTCCAAACATCACAGTTTATCATAATATAGCGTCCAAATATCACAATTTATTTTTTAAAAATATAGCCTCCAAACAACACAGTTTATCAGAATAGCATCCAAATATCACAATTTATAATATATATATTAGGAAAGGAAGATCATGCATAGACCACATATTTGTACTTAGACAAATATTAGAACAGGCAAATGAGTGGCATAGCACAACATATGCATTATTCATAGATTTTGAGAAAGCCTTTGACAGTGTCAACAGAGATGCACTGTGGAAAATCCTAAGATGGCATGGCCTCCCCCATAAAATAGTTAATGTAATCAAAGCCCTATACGAGGGTTTTCAGTGCAAAGTTATCTGTGGAGAACATACCTCCAGCAGCTTTAGGGTACAAACAGGAGTGAAACAGGGATGTGTACTATCACCAACATTATTTATCTTGGCAGTAGACTGGTTAATGAAGGAGGCAACATCAGACAAACGCAGAGGATTACAATGGACCCTTAACACAGTGCTGGAGGACCTTGACTTTGCGGACGACATTTGTCTATTATCAAGCAGTCACAAAGATATGCAAGATAAAATAAACAAGTTAACCCAGAATGCAAACAACATAGGAAAAAAGATCAACGTAGGAAAGACAAAGTTAATGAAGCAAAATGTGAACAACAGAAATGTACTCAGAGTAGATAACAAGTTAGTGGAGGAAGTCAACGAATTTGTATACCTTGGCAGCAGAGTAGTAGAAAATGGAGACAGCACAGAGGACATCAACAGCAGACTTACTAGAGCAAACCAGGCTTTTGCAATGCTACAGAATATATGGAAATCAAATAAACTAAGCATAAATATGAAAATCAGGATATTTAAGAGTAATGTTCTAAGTGTACTACTCTATGGGAGTGAATGCTGGAAAATCACCAAAACCATAGAAAACAAGTTGAATTCTTTCCAGACTAAATGTTTACGTAGAATTAAAAAATATTTTGGCCAAACACCATAAGAAATAACATCTTATTGGCAGAAATGCAGATGAAACCACTGACAACAATTATTGAGGAAAGACGCTGGCGATGGTTGGGACATGTGCTCCGAATGACTGACAACTCACTACCAAAAATAGCACTAAGATGGACACCACAGGGGAGCAGAAGTAAGGGTAGACCAAAAGAGACATGGAGAAGAACAACAGAAAGGATGTTGAGCAATAGAGGGCTCACCTGGGCAAGAGCAGAAAAAAAGGCGAAAGACAGGCATTTGTGGAAAACCCTTGCGGAAGCCCCATGTGCCCTGGGCACTTAAGGTTCAGACATTTGTCTATTATCAAGCAGTCACAAAGATATGCAAGATAAAATAAACAAGTTAACCCAGAATGCAAACAACATAGGAAAAAAGATCAACGTAGGAAAGACAAAGTTAATGAAGCAAAATGTGAACAACAGAAATGTACTCAGAGTAGATAACAAGTTAGTGGAGGAAGTCAACGAATTTGTATACCTTGGCAGCAGAGTAGTAGAAAATGGAGACAGCACAGAGGACATCAACAGCAGACTTACTAGAGCAAACCAGGCTTTTGCAATGCTACAGAATATATGGAAATCAAATAAACTAAGCATAAATATGAAAATCAGGATATTTAAGAGTAATGTTCTAAGTGTACTACTCTATGGGAGTGAATGCTGGAAAATCACCAAAACCATAGAAAACAAGTTGAATTCTTTCCAGACTAAATGTTTACGTAGAATTAAAAAATATTTTGGCCAAACACCATAAGAAATAACATCTTATTGGCAGAAATGCAGATGAAACCACTGACAACAATTATTGAGGAAAGACGCTGGCGATGGTTGGGACATGTGCTCCGAATGACTGACAACTCACTACCAAAAATAGCACTAAGATGGACACCACAGGGGAGCAGAAGTAAGGGTAGACCAAAAGAGACATGGAGAAGAACAACAGAAAGGATGTTGAGCAATAGAGGGCTCACCTGGGCAAGAGCAGAAAAAAAGGCGAAAGACAGGCATTTGTGGAAAACCCTTGCGGAAGCCCCATGTGCCCTGGGCACTTAAGGTTCAGATATATATATATATATATATATATATATATATATATATATATATATATATCCTACATCACAGTTTATCGAAACATACCTACAAATATCAGTTTCTCAAAATATACCTACAAACATCACAGTTTATCGAAATATACCTACAAACATCACAGTTTATCAAAATATACCTACAAGCATCACAGTTTATCGAAATATACCTACAAACATCACAGTTTATCGAAATACACCTACAAACATCACAGTTTATCGAAATATACCTACAAACATCACAGTTTATCGAAATATACCTACAAACATCACAGTTCATCGAAATATACCTACAAACATCACAGTTTATCGAAATATACCTACAAACATCACAGTTTATCGAAATACACCTACAAACATCACAGTTTATCCAAATACACCTACAAACATCACAGTTTATCGAAATACACCTACAAACATCACAGTTTATCCAAATACACCTACAAACATCACAGTTTATCCAAATACACCTACAAACATCACAGTTTATCCAAATACGCGCACAAACACCACAAAGTGAGTAAGTAAGGCTAGGTAGAGGTGGGGACTGTTTCGTGTTATTAATGAGGTTAAAACTTAGAGCTGAGTGGGGGAAAGTTTCTAAGCGCGGCTTATGCTATTTTCGGTAATAACCATCACTTTCATTTGTGTGTGTGTGTGTGGGGGGGGGGGGAGATATTAATTATCTCTCTCTCTCTCTTTCCTCCCTCCCCTGACATGTCTTCTAAATTGCATCGTCACGCAGGGTGAGCGCTGAGAATTGAGACAATTCTCTTCATCATCACACACAGCCAACTTTCACACACACACACACACACACACACACACACACAGCCAACTTTCACACCACACACACAGCCAACTTTCACACACACAGCCAACTTTCACACACACAGCCAACTTACACACACAAACACACACACACCCAACTTTCACACACACACACATACACACCTAACATTCACACACACACACACACACACACACATATACATCCACTCAACTTGCTCACTTTGTTTTTGGCTGTTCCTGCAAAAACGTTTTAAAAACTTGTGATGTAGTGCTGGCCGAACTGATAGTGGCACGGCCTCCGCCATTCTCATTGTCCTGCCCATCACACCCTCCATTCGTCAGTGCTACGCAGTGCACGCACCATGTCGAGATACTCCTACATAAAAGGTGATAGAATTTATGAATGTCCTACACAAAAGGTAATAGAATTTATGGATGTCCTACACAAAAGGTAATAGAATTTATGGATGTCCTACACAAAAGGTAACAGAATTTATGGATGTCCTACACAAAAGGTAATAGAATTTATGGATGTCCTACACAAAAGGTAATAGAATTTATGGATGTCCTACACAAAA
This sequence comes from Achatina immaculata, assembly GCA_009760885.1. Classification (NCBI taxonomy): domain Eukaryota; kingdom Metazoa; phylum Mollusca; class Gastropoda; order Stylommatophora; family Achatinidae; genus Lissachatina; species Lissachatina immaculata. Next base: position 10,837,461 of record CM019712.1, on the reverse strand, counting down.
GGTAACAGAATTTATGGATGTCCCCCTCACTGTGCAATGATGAAAGCCCTTTAAGATGGTTTTTCCAGTTCTCTTACATTTGTTTACCCGTTCATGCCTAAATGATTATGCTTTCTAAATTTGTATATGGATATAAAATATCCAATGGGCTCAAATGAAACAAAAAGAGGCATTGTACAACACAATTTTCCTCCCAACTCTGTGCTATCAATGTCAAACATGGACACTAACAGCCAAAATTAAAAAGAAAAATCATCACGACAGAAAAGAGATGTTAAAGGAAAATACTAAATGTGACAAGAAGAGATCAAATAAGGAATGACACCATCAGAGCAAAGGGTGTAGTAACACCCGTGTTACAATACATTCAGAAACAGCAAGCCAAAGAGTTTGGCCACTTTACACAACTATCATCAGACAGTATACCACAGAAAGCATTCACCCTAAGATATGTAGGAAACAGAGGTAGAGGCTGCCCACGCAAGAGGTCGGAGGAGGTAAATTACAGAAAGCTTAAATATTCCATTATATGAAGCAAACCTTGGCACAGATTGGCAGCTAAAATGGACTGCCATAGCAGTCAGTGTCAGATACTAACAGCCACTATTGTCAAAGTTTGGTCCCTGATTTTTGTTAAAAAAGGGCATAAAATGGTTTTTGTTGCAAATCTTGATTAACAGCATCTGTCAATCAGAGAAATAGGTCATGCTTAATGTTATCAGACCCGGAGTGGTCCGGAAATGGTGTGGCAGTTTACTGCCTATCTCTATGACTGACAGATTTTTAATGCCACACTTTATATCGACTAGTCCGGAGTGGACAGAGTTGACAGAAGTGTCAGCCAAACTGGGCCAACATGACAGAAAGAGACACCCAAACAGGGCCATCATGACAGAAAGAGAGACAGCCAAACTGGGACGCCATGACAGAAATAGAGACAGCCAAACTGGGACGCCATGACAGAAATAGAGACAGCCAAACTGGGACGCCATGATAGAAAGAGAGACAGCCAAACTGGGCTAACATGATAGAAAGAGAGACAGTCAAACAGGGCCATCATGACAGAAAGAGAGACAGTCAAACAGGGCCATCATGACAGAAAGAGAGACAGTCAAACAGGGCCATCATGACAGAAAGAGAGACAGCCAAACTAGGACGCCATGACAGAAAGAGAGACAGCCAAACTGGGACGCCATGACAGAAATAGAGACGGTAAAATAGGGTCAATATCTCCCTCCCCTGACATGTCTTCTAAATTGCATCGTCACGCAGGGTGAGCGCTGAGAATTGAGACAATTCTCTTCATCATCACACACAGCCAACTTTCACACACACACACACACACACACACACACACAGCCAACTTTCACACCACACACACAGCCAACTTTCACACACACAGCCAACTTTCACACACACAGCCAACTTACACACACAAACACACACACACCCAACTTTCACACACACACACACATACACACCTAACATTCACACACACACACACACACACACACATATACATCCACTCAACTTGCTCACTTTGTTTTTGGCTGTTCCTGCAAAAACGTTTTAAAAACTTGTGATGTAGTGCTGGCCGAACTGATAGTGGCACGGCCTCCGCCATTCTCATTGTCCTGCCCATCACACCCTCCATTCGTCAGTGCTACGCAGTGCACGCACCATGTCGAGATACTCCTACATAAAAGGTGATAGAATTTATGAATGTCCTACACAAAAGGTAATAGAATTTATGGATGTCCTACACAAAAGGTAATAGAATTTATGGATGTCCTACACAAAAGGTAACAGAATTTATGGATGTCCTACACAAAAGGTAATATAATTTATGGATGTCCTACACAAAAGGTAATATAATTTATGGATGTCCTACACAAAAGGTAACAGAATTTATGGATGTCCCCCTCACTGTGCAATGATGAAAGCCCTTTAAGATGGTTTTTCCAGTTCTCTTACATTTGTTTACCCGTTCATGCCTAAATGATTATGCTTTCTAAATTTGTATATGGATATAAAATATCCAATGGGCTCAAATGAAACAAAAAGAGGCATTGTACAACACAATTTTCCTCCCAACTCTGTGCTATCAATGTCAAACATGGACACTAACAGCCAAAATTAAAAAGAAAAATCATCACGACAGAAAAGAGATGTTAAAGGAAAATACTAAATGTGACAAGAAGAGATCAAATAAGGAATGACACCATCAGAGCAAAGGGTGTAGTAACACCCGTGTTACAATACATTCAGAAACAGCAAGCCAAAGAGTTTGGCCACTTTACACAACTATCATCAGACAGTATACCACAGAAAGCATTCACCCTAAGATATGTAGGAAACAGAGGTAGAGGCTGCCCACGCAAGAGGTCGGAGGAGGTAAATTACAGAAAGCTTAAATATTCCATTATATGAAGCAAACCTTGGCACAGATTGGCAGCTAAAATGGACTGCCATAGCAGTCAGTGTCAGATACTAACAGCCACTATTGTCAAAGTTTGGTCCCTGATTTTTGTTAAAAAAGGGCATAAAATGGTTTTTGTTGCAAATCTTGATTAACAGCATCTGTCAATCAGAGAAATAGGTCATGTTTAATGTTATCAGACCCTGAGTGGTCCGGAAATGGTGTGGCAGTTTACTGCCTATCTCTATGACTGACAGATTTTTAATGCCACACTTTATATCGACTAGTCCGGAGTGGACAGAGTTGACAGAAGTGTCAGCCAAACTGGGCCAACATGACAGAAAGAGACACCCAAACAGGGCCATCATGACAGAAAGAGAGACAGCCAAACTGGGACGCCATGACAGAAATAGAGACAACCAAACTGGGACGCCATGACAGAAATAGAGACAGCCAAACTGGGACGCCATGATAGAAAGAGAGACAGCCAAACTGGGCTAACATGATAGAAAGAGAGACAGTCAAACAGGGCCATCATGACAGAAAGAGAGACAGCCAAACAGGGCCAACATCAAAGAAAGAGAGACAGTCAAACAGGGCCATCATGACAGAAAGAGAGACAGCCAAACTAGGACGCCATGACAGAAAGAGAGACAGCCAAACTGGGACGCCATGACAGAAATAGAGACGGTAAAATAGGGTCAATATGACAGTCAAACAAGCCCACCATGACAGAAAACGAGACAGCCAAACAGGGCCAACATGACATAAAGAAAAACATCCAAACACGGCCAACATGACAGAAAGAAAGACAGCCAAACACGGCCAACATGACAGAAAGAGAGACAGCCGAACAGGGCCAACATGATGCAAAAAAATACAGCAAAACAGGGCCAACATGACAGAAAGAGAGACAGCCAAACAGGGCCAACATCAAAGAAAGAGAGACAGTCAAACTGGGCCAACATGACAGAAAGAAAGACAGCCAAACACGGCCAACATGACAGAAGGAGAGACAGCCAAACACAGACAACATGACAGAAGGAGAGACAGCCAAATACAGCCAACATGACAGAAAGAGAGACAGCCAAACGCGGCCAACATGACAGAAAGAGAGACAGCCAAACACGGCCAACATGACATAAAGAAAAACATCCAAACACGGCCAACATGACAGAAAGAAAGACAGCCAAACACGGCCAACATGACAGAAAGAGAGACAGCCGAACAGGGCCAACATGATGCAAAAAAATACAGCAAAACAGGGCCAACATGACAGAAAGAGAGACAGCCAAACAGGGCCAACATCAAAGAAAGAGAGACGGTCAAACTGGGCCAACATGACAGACAGAAAGACAGCCAAACACAGCCAACATGACAGAAAGAGAGACAGCCAAACGCGGCCAACATGACAGAAAGAGAGACAGCCAAACACGGCCAACATGACATAAAGAAAAACATCCAAACATGGCCAACATGACAGAAAGAAAGACAGCCAAATACGGCCAACATGACAGAAAGAGAGACAGTCAAACTGGGCCACCATGACAGAAGAGAGACAGCCAAACAGAGCCAACATGACAGAAAGAGAGACAGCCAAACAGGGCCACCATGACAGAAAGAGAGCCAGCCACAACAGGCCAACATGGCAGATTATGTTAGTCACAAAGGACTGGAAAAAATGGCTGTCCTTCATAAGTTTGTAGAAAAGAACCGAGATGTGACAGTATGACGGCATCACATACTGCAGGTTAGCGACAAACTACGGCTCCATCTGATGAGGTTTTGCTGGCTGGGCTATCAACACACAAACATGTCACAGCTTGGATAAACAACAACAATGAATGTAGGATACACTCAGCCAGTTGCCCTGGTGCTACAAGCCCACAGCGCTACCAAACATACGAGTCTCTCAAAACCTCGTTGAACGAGTCAAACAATGCTGCCGACGACGATGCAGTTGTTGAATGTAGCTGATTATGTGGCTCAAATTACTGGTGGAACACACGAAAACACAAATGCACTGGCAACAGCAAACTTAAACCAGTTAGTCCAGAACTAGAAAATAGTACACGTTCCCTCGTCTCTCTTAATTTATAAGATAACTCGTTCCTAACACAAAACTCTATTACAGTTCGCTACGACAGTCAATAAACTAACTTTTAAAAATAAAAAAAAGACAACCCCTTTTCACAATTCCCGTGCCACTGAGTTCGCACTCGAGGCTCGTGCAAGAACTCGCCTTGCAGTGACAAACTGAAACTTCTTCAGGCTTTGCAAACTTAAATCTGAAAAACGAAGGACACAACTCCAAACAGCTTGTACTGTTATATGGCACCACGACAGACTGCGCTGAATTAACTAGAAACTAGACATGATAAACGACGATTCATTAGAAATAAACCAATACCGCGAGAGCAAATACTCATTTTTTTAAAAAATACATTCTCAAAACCTTATACAGAAAGTTAAGCAGGAAAACCTTTCTCAAAAATAAAAAACTAAAGTAAAAAAAAAAAAAAAATTAACGCCTACAAGAAGCTTTCTTTATTCCACAGCAAGTTTCAGATCAGTGGTTCTCACTCTTTATATGACCGAGGAACCTGTGGACCCGTCAACAAATGTGGATCCCTTATTAAAAAATAGAACAATAAACTGACCCCCAGATGGTGCTAAGATTTTTTTATCGATACAAACCATTTTATGGGCCTTGGACCCCAAAAAATCCTTCTATGAGCCTACTGGTGGCCCATGGACCCCAGATAAAGAACCATTGTTTTAGATGAAACTAATTAACAACCTCTGCTGCTTCCATTACAGTCTGAATTTTTGTTTTTCTTTTCAGTTTTACAGCCATGTAAATCAATGAAGCTCTCCGTTACTATAGCAACACGGGGTGAAAATATAGGCAGGAAGTTTCTTTCCAACACCAATTTGTCTTACGGTATCTTCTTACACGAGGATTTATGCCGAGAGCTTTTTTCTTCTCACTTCCTCTTCTCTGTTTGAAGTTCAGACACACATCGTAGATTATATATGGATTCTGGCAAGCCAACATTACGTGCAGCAGAAACTTTTTCAGGGGCAATAATGAGGTTAATGAGTTTCTTGATATGAGTACAGAAGACTGCAGTAATTCTCGTCTATGTGAATCTATGATTATATAAGTAGTGGGGGGGGGGTGTGGCCCGCGGGGGAGGGGTGTCCATTTTGGCAATCAGCGACCATAGCTGAAGGCGTCAGGGTTGGCGAACCATATCTGATCAAGACCCTGCCCCAACTCTCCATAAAACTATCCCCAGTAACAGTTCTAGCCTGGCTAACGGGGCAGGGATCGCCATAGTCTCCATGGTGGTGGAGTCTGCTAAAGAAGTATTGAACACTCCCTGCTTTTTTGGTGTAGTCAGGGACTGGAAAAAAAACAGCTGTCATGACCCGCTCCCAGCTCGACAGGGTGCTGTGCCTCAACATCTCCACTCCATCGCCTGTAAAGAACACAAGAAGAAGAATGTAGATGGGTATGGGGGGAGGGGGGGTGAATATCTGTTGCAGTGCTTATACCACGATATTCTGTACCCTAGACAAAGCAAATTATAGACAGTCCCTGTTTTACGATGTCTCGCTTTACGGCGATTAATTTTTCCGACCATCGCTTCTGTGACTTATTGTAAATTTACAAATATTTTTTAGAACATACAGTACTTACCTAATGGGTAAAACTCCTTATTTTAAAGTCTGTGTACAACTTCTAAAGCTACTCTAGTTCACGATTTCGCCTCGGCGTATTTTTAAGACCACTGCGATCCCTCGATTCACTTGACCACACCGCTGCCCGTTTCCAGGTACGCCACTGGGAAGTGGAATAGGGTCTTTGCCAGCTATGGTTCGCCAACCCCGGCGCAAGTAATCAAACACAGCTCGCTGACGGCTATCTCATTCAGAGTGGCTCGTCCTGCTTCGTATGTTTGAGTTCTGGAATTGTATTATCTCCCTCCACCATCTGTTAACTTTAGTGCAGCCACGGGTACACGGGAACGATTCCTTCCTGGGCATTTCTTTATCATTTAAAGCACTGACAAACAAACTCCACAGGAAACCATTTACTAAAATGTGAAGCAGTTCTCTGCTAGCAGCTTAATGATACAACTAATGGGATCAAGAAAGACCGCCGAGGGTACCAACGGAGAGATGGGACAGGCTATAGTTCGCCAACCACGACTCTGGCATGTCAGTTATGAGTCGCTGACTGCCAAAACAGACAGCGTCTTCGGCCCGTCTTGCAGGTGGTATCGGTGTGAAATATTTCTCACACTGAGAGCACCCCAAACAGCAGACTTCCACAAACGAACACTTCAGAACACAAAAGGAGCAAAAAATGTAGGGCCCGTCCGGGATTTGAACCCGGGACCTCTCACACCCAAAGCGAGAATCATACCACTAGACCAACGAGCCTCTATGTTACATATCATCAGCAGAATTTAAATGTTTTAAAAAATATCGATGATCTAATATCACGTCACTGAAATCCCGTAGTTAGCGACATCTGTTGACGTGGCAGGTCAAATACAGTATTAGAGCTACCTTGTGAGTGAGTAGTCAGATTTTCTGCTACCTCTCTGCCGCACTTCATTATCGTAGTCGAGAGAGGGCGGGTGGATGAGGGAGAAAGAGAGAAACCAAAAGAAAACGAAAGAGATTGATTGATTGATTGATTGATCTTTATTTCAAAAGGGTTAAGAATTGGGCACGCAGGCCCGTCTGACATTCTGCCCTTTATCATACATCTTTCACTCTATTCCAGACATTCTACAAATATGCTGTTCATATAACAAACATAACTAACATTGAAGCTGAGAGACATAAAATAAAATATAACATTTACGTGTCGCTCTTAAACATTCACTCAATACAGAAGTAACTACATACATTATAGATGACTATCTACTAAACAAAATTTTCGGGACTATTCAGAAAACAATTAATTGTATTCGGTGTCTGTAAGAGCAGCTTAAGATAACTTTTAAGTTTTATAATTCATGGAGGCATGTAGTCGACATCAAATAGATATTGGGAAAGCTTGTAGTTGTAGGAAGGAATATAATTTATATTTTTTATATAGGATGGGAGGGTATTCCAAAGATGAGCAGCAGAATAACTAAAGCTTTTCTTGTAAAGATCAAGTCTAGGTTTTGGAAGACATATGTTGTTCAAGCGTTGGCTGCACTAAGAGAAAGAAAGACAGACAGACGGAAAGAGAAAAACAGATAAAAAAAAAAAGAAAGAGAAAGAAAGACAGAAAGAGAAAAACAGATAAGAAAAAAGAAATTGAGAGACAAAGAGAGGGTCATGTTTCGAATAAACGAATGACTCAAATTAACGCCGTCTGAAATAAATGCCGGGTTAGTACATCGATTCTGTCTCAGTGGAAAGACGTATGGTAAAGGCCAACACCGATGATGCAGAACCTTAACTGACATTCTGCGAATAAACGCTTGCCTTGAATAGACGCCGGTCTCTAATAAACGCCAAATCATAATCACACTTTTGTGAATAAACGTACAGGGCGTCTGTTCAAGGGATTAGGTTTGTAAAGAAAACATTAACCACGCTGTCTAACACTACCGACCATCTTCTCTCTCTCTCTCTCTCTCTCTGAACCATTAAGAGCCCAAGACACAAGGGGCTTCCGCAAGGGTTTTCCACAACCCCTTGCCTTTCGCCCTTTTTCCCCCCGCTCTTTCCCAGACAAGTCCTCTATATACACAACATCCTCTGATTTGTTGTTCTTTTTTTCTCCTTGTTTCCTTTGGTCTACCCTTAATCTTTCACCCGAAGTGTCCATTTTAGTGCTTTTAATAAATATTTACCAGTCAGGAAAAAAAATCAAATCAAGTGAGAAAGAGCTAGGTTCATTCTTTTCTAATATTATTGAAGATGTAACGAAAAGGTCTAAAATGGAATCCAAATCAGAAAAGTAAAAACCTGGATTACAAAAGTAAGAACCTGATTTTGGAAAACTGGTGATGACTGCAGTACGTATCACTGTGACGATAGCTACAGTATGTATCAATGTGATGATAGCTACAGTATGTAGAACTGTGATGATAGCTACAGTATGTATCACTGTGATGATAGCTACAGTATGTAGAACTGTGATGATAGCTACAGTATGTATCACTGTGATGATAGCTACAGTATGTAGAACTGTGATGATAGCTACAGTATGCAGAACTGTGATGATAGCTACAGTATGTAGAACTGTGATGATAGCTACAGTATGTATCAATGTGATGATAGCTATAGTATGTAGAATTGTGATGATAGCTACGGTATGTATCACTGTGATGATGGTTATAGTATGTAGAACTGTGATGATGGCTACAGTATGTATCACTGTGATGATAGCTATAGTATGTAGAACTGTGATGATGGCTACAGTATGTATCACTGTGATGATAGCTATATTATGTAGAACTGTGATGATGGCTACAATATGTATCACTGTGATGATAGCTATATTATGTAGAACTGTGATGATGGCTCCAGTATGTAGACCTGTGATGATAGCTATAGTATGTAGACCTGTGATGATGGCTACAGTATGTATCATTGTGATGATAGCTATAGTATGTAGACCTGTGATGATGGCTACAGTATGTATCATTGTGATGATAGCTATAGTATGTAGACCTGTGATGATGGCTACAGTATGTATCATTGTGATGATAGCTATAGTATGTAGACCTGTGATGATGGCTACAGTATGTATCAATGTGATAATAGCTCTAGAATGTATTACTGTGATGATGGCTCTAATATGTATCACTGTGATGATGGCTCTAATATGTATCAATGTGATGATGGCGCTAGTATGTAGCACTGTGATGATGGCTCTAGTATGTATCACTGTGATGATGGCTCTAGTATGTATCACTGTGATGATGGCGCTAGTATGTAGCACTGTGATGATGGCTCTAGTATGTATCACTGTGATGATAACTCTAGTATGTATCACTGTGATGATAACTCTAGTATGTATCACTGTGATGATATCTCTAGTATGTACCACTGTAATGATAACTCTATCACTGTGATGATAACTCTAGTATATATCACTGTGATGATAACTCTAGTGTATATCACTGTGATGATAACTCTAGTATGTACAGTGCACATGGTCAAGGAGTCTCACTATTTATGTTCTATATGTCCCTACAAATATAAGTCTGCACGTTGATCGCATTGGGTGTACGTCGGTGGTCAATTTGAAACAGACTTAGTTTTGTCAGAGCACCGGAAAACATGCTAATTTTGTTTCCTTTCTTGATATATGTTTGTATTTGCATGGGTGAATGTACACGACATTTTCAGTCTATTTTGCGTGTTTGCAGATTGACACATTTTAATTTGTGTGCGTTTGTGTAGCACATATGGCCAATATTTGGCCCACGGGTAACATCTGGCCCGCCGAACACAAAAAGTTTGCCCATACCTGTTCCAGAGCATATCTGTTTGCACGGAAGCTTTTTTCTTTTGTTTTCTGACGATAACCTGAACCTATGCTCGTGTGATTTATAACGTACAATCTTCTGTGTGGCGTAAGTTTCAAGTGATAACTTCGCGGGCCATACTTTATGTACTGACGCATGCACATGCCATCTCGGACTTTTGAAGTGTTTCGCGTTTTTTCACAATGTTGTGGACAGGACAGCCAAATATATTACATAAAGCTTGTATACTTTTAAGTATAACTACCGCATTTTCACTTCTAATTCCGTTATTTTTGACATGATATACCTAGTAATTTACATAGATTCATCTAGTATTCTCGTATGAAACAGTTTATAGCCTCTGACAACGTCGTATGTTATTACTAGAACACACTATCCGGAGCGTAAATGTAAAGCGCGGTAGTCGGCTAAAGAGAAGCCAAATAAAATAAAATAAAATAAAATAAAATAAAATAAAATAAAAGAGCTCGTCGGGGATTTGAACCCAGGACCTCTCACACCCAGAGCGAGAATCATACCACTAGACCTACGATTATCTATGTAACATATAATCACTAGACTTTAAATGTTTAACAAATATCGATTATCTAATATCACGTCATTGAAATCCCGTAGCTAGCGACATCTGTTGACGTTTATCCCTTAAAGCACTGACAAACAAACTCCACAGGATACCATTTACTAAAACGTGAAGCAGTTCTCTGCTAGCAGCTTAATGATACAACTAACGGGATCAAGAAAGATCGCTGAGGGTACCAACGGAGAAATGAGACAGGGTCTTGATCAGCTATAGTTCGCCAACCATGACTCTGGCATGTCAGTTATGAGTCGCTGACTGCCAAAACGGATAGCGCCTTCGCCCCGTCTTGCAAGTGGTATCGGTGTGAAATATTTCTCATACTGGGAGCACCCCAAACAGCAGACTTCCACAAACGAACACTTCAGAACACAAAAGGAGCAAAAAATGTAGGGCCCGTCCGGGATTTGAACCCGGGACCTCTCACACCCAAAGCGAGAATCATACCACTAGACCAACGAGCCTCTATGTTACATATCATCAGCAGAATTTAAATGTTTTAAAAAGTATCGATGATCTAATATCACGTCACTGAAATCCCGTAGTTAGCGACATCTGTTGACGTGGCAGGTCAAATACAGTATTAGAGTTACCTTGTGAGTGAGCAGTCAGATTTTCTGCTACCTCTATATCGCACTTCGTTATCGTAGCCGTTGAGAGAGGGTGAGTGGATGAGGGAGAGGGAAAGAGATTGTAAGAAAAAGAAAGAGAAAGAAGGACAGAATGAGAAAAACAGAGAAGAAAAAAAAAAGAGAGAGAGAGAGAGAGTCATGTTTTGAATAAACACATGACTCAAATTAACGTTGTCTGAAATAAACGCCGGGTCAGTACATCGTCTCTGTCTCAGTGGAAAGACGTATGGTATAGGCCAATAGATGCAGAACCTTAAATGACATTCTGCGAATAAACGCTTGCCTTGAATAGACGCCGGCTTCTAATAAACGGCGAATCACAGCCACAATTTTGTGAATAAACGCCGGAAGCGTCTGTTCAAGGAAATAGGTTTGTAAAGAAAACGTTAATCAAGCAGTCTAACATTACTGAACATCTTCTCTCTCTATCTCTCTCTCTATCTCTCTCTCTCTCTCTCTCTCTGAACCATTGAGAGCCCAAGCCACACGGGCCTCCCGCAAGGGTTTTCCACACTCCCTCGTCTTTCGCCCTTTTCCCTCGCTATTTCTCAGTCAAGCCCTCTATATACACAACATTCTCTGATTTGTTCTTCTCTTTTTCTCCTTGTCTCCTTTGGTCTACCCATAATCCTTCACCTGAAGTGTCCATTTTAGTGCTGTTAATAAATATTTACTAGTAAGTAAAAAAAAAACACACACACACAAATCAAACAAGTGAGAAAGAGCTAGGTTCATTCCTTTCGAATATTATTGAAGATGTAACGAAAATGTCTAAAACGGAATCCAAATTAGAAAAGTAATAACCTGGATTACAAAACTAAGAACCTGGATCACAAAAGTAATAACTCACATCTCAGATGTTGCTTCGAAGAAAAACAAATCCGTCATATTCAATACCAGATTCCCCATCTTAAGATGTTCTCGCTTCTGTTAACAAAACGGTGATGTGGTGATGGTTCTAGTATGTATCACTGTGATGATGGCTCCAGTATATATCAGTGCGATGATGGCTCCGGTACGTATCACTGTGATGATGGCTCCAGTATATATCACTGCGATGATGGCTCCGGTATGTATTACTGTGATGATGGTTCCAGTACGTATCACTGTGATGATGGCTCCAGTATGTATCACTGTGATGATGGCTCCAGTACGTATCATTGTGGTGATGGCTCCAGTATGTATCACTGTGGTGATGGCTCCAGTATGTATCACTGTGGTGATGGCTCCAGTACGTATCACTGTGGTGATGGCTCCAGTATGTACCACTGTGATGATGGCTCCAGAACGTATCACTGCACTGATGGCTCCGGTACATATCACTGTGATCATGGCTCCGGTATATATCACTGTGATGATGGCTCTAGTACGTATCACTGTGATCATGGCTACAGTATGTATCACTGTGATCATGGCTCCAGTACGTATCACTGTGATGATGGCTCTAGTATGTACCACTGTGAAGATAACTCTAGTATGTACCACTGTGAAGATAACTCTAGTATGTACCACTGTGAAGATAACTCTAGTATGTACCACTGTGAAGATAACTCTAGTACGTATCACTGTGATGATGGCTCTAGTATGTACCACTGTGAAGATAACTCTAGTATGTACCACTGTGAAGATAACTCTAGTATGTACCACTGTGAAGATAACTCTAGTATGTACCACTGTGAAGATAACTCTAGTATGTACCACTGTGAAGATAACTCTAGTATGTACCACTGTGAAGATAACTCTAGTATGTACCACTGTGAAGATAACTCTAGTATGTACCACTGTGAAGATAACTCTAGTATGTACCACTGTGAAGATAACTCTAGTATGTACCACTGTGAAGATAACTCTAGTATGTACCACTGTGAAGATAACTCTAGTACGTATCACTGTGATGATGGCTCTAGTATGTACCACTGTGATGATGGCTCTAGTATGTATCACTGTGATCATGGCTCCAGTACGTATCACTGTGATGATGGCTCTAGTACGTACCACTGTGATGATGGCTCTAGTATGTACCACTGTGAAGATAACTCTAGTATGTACCACTGTGAAGATAACTCTAGTATGTACCACTGTGAAGATAACTCTAGTATGTACCACTGTGAAGATAACTCTAGTACGTATCACTGTGATGATGGCTCTAGTATGTATCACTGTGATGATGGCTTCATTATATAGTGCACATGGTCAAGGAGTTTCACTATCTTCTATACGTCCTTACTTCTACTTCTTCGCTGGCTTCTACCACCAAGACCGCCCCGTGATCCTACTGAATTTACTTTTGCAGTCCTCAGTAGGTCCCTTGGTCCCCCTATGGTCCCCGAAATGACCACACGAGATCCCCGAGAGGACCACAACAGGTTCAGAGTATCGCAGGGCTTGAGCCTGTATTCTCGATGGGTCTCAGAAGCCGGAATACGTGACACCGTGGTTTTCGTTGCACCAGTTTAATCTAAAGTTGGACTTTCTCACCGGAAAACCTCGACGTGTTTTGGATATCAGTACATCCCAGCAACTCACTACCAAAAATAGCACTAAGATGGACACCACAGGGGAACAGAAGTAAGGGTAGACCAAAAGGGACATGGAGAAGAACAATAGAAAGGATGTTGAGCAATAGATGGCTCACTTGGGCAAGAGCAGAAAAAAAGGCAAAGGACAGGCATTTGTGGGAAACCCTTGCGGAAGCCCCATGTGCCCTGGGCACCTAAAGTTCAGAGAGAGAGAGAGAGAGAGAGAGATCCCCGCTGGATGAGGGTGGTTGCCCATCCAGCCTAGAGTTGGACTTTCTCACCGGAAAACCTCGAGGTGTTTTGGGATACCAGTGTATCACCGCCGGATGAGAGGTGGTTGCCCATCCAGTCCAGCGTTGGACTTTCTCATCAGAAAACCTCAGAGTGATTAGGATACGAATACATCCCCGCCGGGTGAGAGGTGTTTGCCTGTCTAGACTGCATTGGTCTAGTGTTTCCGACTTCAGCATTTTGTGGTCGTAGCCGCTACCCTTCCTAGTTGTGACCAGGACGGAGCTTTTGTCCAGGAGGACGAATCCTCGCCACTATTAAGTTTCACCCCAGGGTTGAGCCGGTTTAGGCATATTATCCCAGTATGGGCTTGTTTAGAACGTGACCGGCCTCTAGAGCAGAGGTACCGTGACATGAGTAGCCATCAAGTTTCACCCCTGGTTTAAGCCTGTTTAGGCATATTTCATCAGTATGGGTGTATATCGGACACGGCCGGCCTCTAGAGCAGAGGTGCCGTGGTATGAGTAGCTCTCGCAGTGAGACTACTGGACATACCGATTATGCTTCACTTTATTCTTTCCATCACTTTTTCACATCGGCGCCTCACGGCAACCCTAATTAATTTTTCGCATTTTCTTCATTGGCCGGGAGGAGTTTCACTCCACACGCGGCATTCGAAGAATCTCGCCAGCATTGTCTTAACCCCTGGGTTAAGCCAGTTCAGGCAATTCGCCCGGTATGAGTGCCTATAGGACGTGGCCGACCTCCAGAGCAGAGGTGCCGTGATTTGAGCAGTCCTAACCTCGAGACTACTGATTACTTCACTTAATCGTTTCTTTCACCTTTTCCACAGTGGCGTCGCTCGGCGACCCCATACGCACCTTTCTTCAATGGCCGGGAGGAGCCCCACTCCACGCACGGCAGCTGAAGAATCTCGCCAGCAGCGTACGTCGGTACAAATATAAGTCTGCACGTTGATCGCATTGGGTGTACGTCGGTGGTCAATTTGAAACAGACTTAGTTTAGTCACAGCACATGAAAACATGCCAATTTTGTTTCCTTTCTTGACATATGTTTGTATTTGCATGTGTGAGTATAGACGACATTTTCAGTCTATTTTGCGTGTTTGCAGATTGACACATTTTAATTTGTGTGCGTTTGTATAGCACATATGGCCAATATTTGGCCCACGGGTAACATTTGGCCTGCCGAACACAAAAAGTTTGCCCATACCTGTTCTAAAGCATATCTGTTTGCACGGAAGTTTTTTGGTTTTTTTCTGGCGATAACCTGAACCTATGCTCGTGTGATTTAAAACGTACAATCTTCTGTGTGGCGTAAGTTTCAAGTGATAACTTCGCGGGCCATACTTTATGTACTGACGCAAGCACATGCCATCTCGGACTTTTGAAGTGTTTCGCGTTTTTTCACAATGTTGTGGACAGGACAGCCAAATATATTACATAAAGCTTGTATACTTTTAAGTATAACTACCGCATTTTCACTTCTAATTCCGTTATTTTTGACATGATATACCTAGTAATTTACATAGATTCATCTAGTATTCTCATATGAAACAGTTTACAGCCTCTGACAACGTCGTATGTTATTACTAGAACACACTATCCGGAGCGTAAATGTAAAGCTGCGGTAGTCGGCTAAAGAGAAGCCACAAAAAAATAAAAGGGCTCGTCCGGGATTTGAACCCGGGACCTCCCACACCCGAAGCGAGAATCATACCACTAGACCAACGAGCCTCTATATTTCAAAACCTCAGTAGATTTCAAATGTTTTCTAAAATCGTTGCTATATCAGCGATTTCCATCACCCTCTCCCCCTCGTATAATCATATTCCTAGCGACATCTGTTGATATACTGAATGTGTTCTGAAACATTTCAAAAGCTTTACCTTGTAAGCACAATTCTATAGGGGATCTTTATTACTATACAGTTTTACATTTCTATAAGTAGGAATTGGAGGTGTGGAGAGGGAGATAAAGAGAGAGAGCGGGGATGGGATGGAGAGGGAAGGGAGTTGGAGAGGACAGAAATGGAGTAGGAGGGGAGAGAGGGAGTGAGGACAAGTACTGATGGTTTAGTTATCGAACAGCTTTTTTTTTTGGGGGGGGGGGAGTGCTAAATGGTTAAGTTGATTAGTACTTCTCTCGTCGCCAAAAGGTTGGTCGCCCTACCAGAGTTGGGGGGGGGGGGAGGGAGAGAGAGGGGGGTGTGTGTTCAACTGTCATCTTTCTTTCTCTCATGTTTAAAATTGCTTTGTTTATGATTTTTTTTCCAAGTTCTTACCATACAATCCTGTGCTCTGTTACTTTACTGTGTGAAAGCCTTGTAGTTTCCTATTTGTATAAATTTCTCTGGTGTTTTTTTTTCCTTTCTTATCCCATGGCTGCATGTTTCTGTTATTTCCCTATTGTTCTAGATATAGGAATGTGCAGACATTTTTACCTGCTTTCTTCTCTTCTTCATTGTTCACTGAGACATCGACACCAATCTCTCTCTCTCTCTCTCTCTCTCACACACACACACAACACACACACACACATGTGGCAGTTCGTCTCAGGTTTTCAGCATCACTGTAGAGCTTTTCTTGTAGGGATCTGGGGTCCGGCCAGGTCGTTTGCCTGAGTGACGTGTGAAGATGGCAGCTCTGGAGGATGCGATGCGGTGTCTGTTGCTCGCTGCTGCAGCCACTTAACTCTGCTGGGCCAGTTTTCAGCTTCTGGTATGGATGTTGTCTCATCCTGCAGTGCCCTGTTCTCAGTCGGAAAGAGCTGTTCTGAATGTCCGGAGGATCAGTATGCTTTTGATGGAAAGTTTTGGTGGCGTGCCTTTACAGAGCACTTCCAGAGCAGGGCATACTAGAATAAGTACAGCGCGGCTTTTTCTTCTTCTTCTGTTTTGTCTGTTACACCGCATGTAGTACTATGTGTGATTTGAGTTTATTAAGACACCAGTAATAACAAGGCAGGCACTGACATGGAGCCCCAAGGGAAACAGAAATCAGGAAAGGCCCCAGAACTACTTGGAGAATAGAAATCATGAAAGTGCTCAGAGATAAGGGATACGAATGGAAGAACGTAGAGAACACATCCAAGAACAGAGAAAGACCGGAGAGACTTTATCCGTGGCCTATACTACCAAGAGAATGACGGGCAATGATGATGCTGAGTTTATTAAGATGGCATGCCCTGTTTTAAGCCTGGGTTCCAAAGATTATGTTGTTGGTGCTGCCTCTGAATATATGGATCTCCCGGTTATATCATTAGTCCAGTGGTCCCTCAACAAGTTCTTCTAAAAGATGTGTTTTTTACAACGCGAACTGGCAATATCCCTATTTATAAATAAATGAGTACTATTCGTAGAACCTGTTGCGGGGCGCCTAGTCTTCTATCAAGTACCTCCACCTGGTGGTGGATAGTGGAACAGCCTCTATGTATAGAGGTCAGCTGTGAGTATCTGAATAAACAGCAGCAATCCTTGTGGGTCAGTCTCTTTATACAAAGGCTAGCGGAGAAAATCGTACACAAACTGAGCGAAAGGCAAAGGGAAACCACCGCCGTACTTTCACTCCCTTGTCAAATCATGCATCAAAGTTACAGAACAACGAAAACTAGTTCAAATGATAAGCAAAAGACAATCGAAATTTCCTGAACATGTCACTTGGAGACAGAAGTTGGAGAACATAGTAATGAATGGAAAATTCAAGGGAAAAAGAAAGGCTGGAAGGCCAAGTGAAAAAACATCTCAGTCGACTGACCGTAAGGCACTGAAAAAGAAAAGCATCTGAAGCAAGTGGAAACACCAAAGACCACACAAGGTAGACAAGCATAATTGTCACATACTAATATTTGCAGAGCATGGAC
Source organism: Achatina immaculata (assembly GCA_009760885.1). Classification (NCBI taxonomy): domain Eukaryota; kingdom Metazoa; phylum Mollusca; class Gastropoda; order Stylommatophora; family Achatinidae; genus Lissachatina; species Lissachatina immaculata. The sequence goes on along the minus strand of CM019712.1, from coordinate 10,819,691 downwards.
TGGCTACAGCATGGACTGGCTGACTGACTACAGCATGGACTGGCTACAGCATGGACTGGCTACAGCATGGACTGGCTGACTATCTACAGCATGGACTGGCTACATTTCATTCCGAAGCTTTCAAAACTGACGCGTCTCCGCATTTCAGGTCTTCATTAAGCTACTCCAGCTGCCCTGGTTTTAGTTCTTCATTTGGTCAATAGTCTGGATCTCCGAAGATTATTTTGTTTTTGTTTTAACGCTCCCTACTTCTGCTGTGTTTCTGTAGCTCTATGGAACCGCTGACTTTTGTTTTCATGTCCTAAGGATACTTGTGGCACATGATGAATGTTTTCGAGGCCGAAACACTGGTTCTTTCTTTTATAAAATGTCATTTTTTTAAAGTGTTCTTATGTTTTCTGCTTTCATTCTCTTCACTCTGAACCAGTCGTTCTAAAACCAGAGCCAGGTCGCTACGCGGGGGGGGGGGGGGGGGGGGGGGGGGGGAGAAAGTAGTTTTAGTGTAAGGACAGACACTTTTTTCATAGACAAAAATGTATAACGGCGAAAATCCTTTCTGGATAAAGATTTAATACATACTGGAGGATTCGGGGGGGGGGGGGGGGGCAGTCAGGGTTGAAAAGGGAGAACTGGGACGAACGTGAGCACTGTTCTCTCTAAGATGCGCGCCTGCGCGGCCGCGCACAAAAGAAAATCATACCGCGCACAAAATGTTTGGAGATGCGCTACTTTTATTTTCCAGTTTCCAGATGTTACTCCGTGCTATAATTGCCATCAAGAAAAACACAATGATTTTTTCCTTTACTGTTTCTTTCTTGTTGAGATATGACTTTCGGATCGGATGTTTCAACTGGTCTTTTATAGTGTAGTTTCTGTAGTACTTTAGGAGGATCCTGACGAGGCAAGTGGGCACACAGAGAACAGAGAGTAATTAAAATAAACGGGCAGATAAATTTCCACTGCTGAAAAGTACAGCAGGCCTATCCTGTTATTAAATGTACAGACCTTTACAGTGTGTGTGTGTGTGTGTATGTATGTATATATATATATATATCAGGGATGTGTACTATCACCAACATTATTTATCTTGGCAGTAGACTGGTTAATGAAGGAGGCAACATCAGACAAACGCAGAGGATTACAATGGACCCTTGACACAGTGCTGGTGGACCTTGACTTTGCGGACGACATTTGTCTACTATCAAGCAGTCACAAAGATATGCAAGATAAAATAAACAAGCTAACTCAGAATGCAAACAACATAGGACTAAAGATCAACCTAGGAAAGACAAAGTTAATGAAACAAAATGTGAACAACAGAAATGTACTCAGAGTAGATAACAAGTTAGTGGAGGAGGTCAACGAATTTGTATACCTTGGCAGCAGAGTAGTAGAAAATGGAGACAGCACAGAGGACATCAACAGCAGACTTACTAGAGCAAACCAGGCTTTTGCAATGCTGCAGACTATATGGAAATTAAAAAAAAAAACTAAGCATAAATATGAAAATCAAGATATTTAAGAGTAATGTTCTAAGTGTACTACTCTATGGAAGTGAATGCTGGAAAATCACCAAAACCATAGAAAACAAGTTGAATTCTTTCCAGACTAAATGTTTACGAAGAATCAGAAAAATATTTTGGCCAAACACCATAAGAAATAACATCTTATCGGCAGAAATGCAGATGAAGCCACTGACAACAATTATTGAGGAAAGACGCTGGCGATGGTTGGGACATGTGCTCCGGATGACTGACAACTCACTACCAAAAATAGCACTAAGATGGACACCACAGGGGAACAGAAGTAAGGGTAGACCAAAAGAGACATGGAGAAGAACAACAGAAAGGATGTTGAGCAATAGAGGGCTCACCTGGGCAAGAGCAGAAAAAAAGGCGAAGGACAGGCATTTGTGGAAAACCCTTGCGGAAGCCCCATGTGCCCTGGGCACTTAAGGTTCATATATATGTATATACATATATATATATATATATATATATATATATATATATATATATATATATATATATATATATGATGCTGTTACTAGGCACATTTGCACACACATTTTTTTTGCACTTGAGCTGAAAATTTTGCACACAGACCGTAAACCCTTATAGCGAACATTGGAGATGAGATGTTAAGAAACATTATTCTAAGCCATATATTTCAGCTCGCTTCTTCTTGTTAGCTATCTTAGATATCCATGACATTCTCAACGATTCCTGTTAGAAATCACATCTCTGGTGATACTTCTACAGACCTGGACAACGCACATAAAATAGAGTAGATAAAAGAGATAACGACTGCAGTAAAACTGGTTCTAGCAATACAGGTAGACAGAGGTGTATGCTTCAGTTTTACAAAGCGATAGAGGGAGTGAGAAAAGTGAGAAAAAAACACAAATAATGAAAAACATACAATATCCAATATTTCGGCGTGAGCCTTTTTCAAGGATTACATACAAAAACAAACACAACATAAAATAAAAGAAGACACTTAAAAAACTTAGCTTTGTGGCATCTCTCGTTACTGAAAGTACCAATGGAGAGGTGGGATAGGGTCTTGGTCAGCTATGGTTCACCAACCCTGGTGCTAGCATGTCAGCTATAGTTCATCAACCCTGGCGCTAGCATGTCAGCTATGGTTCACCAACCCTGACATCAGCATGTCAGCTATGGTTCACCAACCCTGGCGCTAGCATGTCAGCTATGGTTCACCAACCCTGGTGCTAGCATGTCAGCTATGGTTCACCAACCCTGGTGCTTGCATGTCAGCTATGGTTCACCAACCCTGGTGCTAGCATGTCAGCTATGGTTCACCAACCCTGGCGCTAGCATGTCAGCTATGGTTCACCAACCCTGGCGCTAGCATGTCAGCTATGGTTCACCAACCCTGGCGCTAGCATGTCAGCTATGGTTCACCAACTCTGACATCAGCATGTCAGCTATGGTTCACCAACCCTGGTGCTAGCATGCCAGCTATGGTTCACCAACCCTGGTGCTAGCATGCCAGCTATGGTTCACCAACCCTGGTGCTAGCATGTCAGCTATGGTTCACCAAACCTGGTGCTAGCATGTCAGCTATAGTTCATCAAGCTAGCATGTCAGATATTGTTCACCAACTCTGATGCTAGCATGTCAGATATTGTTCACCAACTCTGATGCTAGCATGTCAGATATTGTTCACCAACCCTAGTGCTAGCATGTCAGATATTGTTCACCAACTCTGATGCTAGCATGTCAGATATTGTTCACCAACCCTGATACTAGCATGTCAGATATAGTTCACCAACCCTAGTGCTAGCATGTCAGATATAGTTCACCAACCCTGATGCTAGCATGTCAGCTATAGGTCGCTGACTGCTAAATTGGACAGGGTCTCTCTCTCTCTCTCTCTCTCTCTCTCTCTGAACCTTAAGTGCCCAGGGCACATGGGGCTTCCGCAAGGGTTTTCCACAAATGCCTGTCCTTCGCCTTTTTTTCTGCTCTTGCCCAGGTGAGCCCTCTATTGCTCAACATCCTTTCTGTTGTTCTTCTCCATGTCTCTTTTGGTCTACCCTTACTTTTGCTCCCCTGTGGTGTCCATCTTAGTGCTAAATCGGACAAGGTCTATACTCCCACCCAAACCCCAAATATAATTTAGTGAACTATGCTGCCACCAGCCACCAAGTGAACGAGTCATCGGCTCAAGAGGATATGGCTGAGGTCTGAAGCCATGGAAGCGAGCGATCGACTCTTTTGTCCAGTTTCTACGGCCAGAGACTCCACGGACCATTAAGTCTAATGCTCAATGTGGCTCATGAGGCTGTGCTTTGGCGGCTGTTTTCAGGGCCTGGTAAAAACAAGGAACTTGTGCTAGTCCGACATTTATGCAGGCAGAGTTCTTCAGCAGGTTCAACTTCAGTAAGGACTCATCGGTGGGAGGGAAATAAATGTTCCAAGAGGAATAGGTTAGAAAAAAAATAGCTGCGTCTCAAGCATGACTGTGATGATGACTGGGGAGAGAGAGAGAGAGAGAGAGAGAAGAGAGGGGGGGGCGGGTTCGATTATTCACGACTGAGTCGGAAGTATAAAAAAATATATTGTGGAGAAAGCAATTATTAGTGGGGGTGCGAGTCAGTGCAGATGCAGCAATGATGAAGATGAGTTAAACATCAGAAAAACAGATCGAAGGTTTGCTGTACTTGCGTCATCAAATGTTTTCTGCACTTGACTTCTATCACATTCCTGGCTTCAGTGCCACATGAACTCATGGTACAGACGACCGAGGAGGATATGCGTGTACACGCTTGAAGAATTCCTCTTAATAAGGTGGCCACTGACACGCGCAAACTTCATGGTTTAGAAACACTGTGCTTCACTGTGCAAACACAAAGGGATTTCAGAGTAACAGGCTGTGAGGCTGCTATGAAAAGTTCGATTTCTGACGATCATTGACTGAAGGGAGTGGAAAGTTGAGTTGCTTAAAGTTTAAAATATTTCAAATATATACCCATAAAAAAAACAGACATATATGTGGCTCGTTGGTCTAGTGGTATGATTCTCGCTTTGGGTGTGAGAGGTCCCGGGTTCAAATCCCGGACGGGCCCTTCTTTTTTATTTTCATATGCAGTAGCCAAGGATAAACGGATGACCTCGAAGGGACAACTTGTAGGATCGTGCCTGCGGGGAGTTTCAAAGCAGAAACAGGGATGTTTGCTGTCACTATTCTCATTTCTTCCAGCAGTCAACCGGATCATGAAAACACCATACAAATGAAAAGGACGGGCACTGTGGAAACAGCTGAAAGACCTTGACTCTGTGGATGATGTGGCACTTCTAGCACACAGCCACACACTAAGAGAAACTTCACATCCTAAGCAAGAATTCAGATAAACTGTGACTATATACTACCAGACACAAAACAAATATAAAGTAACTGCACACGATGGTAATCGAGGGAGTGCCAACTAAGAAAGTAGAGTATTTTACATATTTAGGCAGCATAGTTGATAAATACGAGAGAACGGAAAAGGATGTTAAAGTTAGAATAATCAAGGCCAGGGCGGCATTTACCCAACTTAACAAAATACTGGCATCAAAACATGAACTAAACTCAAGCTCTTTGATATTAACGTAAAGACTGCCCCTGCTATATGGTTCGGAGACTTGAGTGATGATTAAAGCAATACAACGGAGGATACAAACATTCATGAACTACTGCTTGGGGATTTTAAACATTAAATGGCTGGATAAGGTCACGAACGAGAAGGTCTGGAAAACAGCAGGACAAGAGCCTATGAAACAACAAGTGATGTCTAGGGAATGGAGGTGGACTGGCCACACTGTTAGGAAACCTGATACCAGCATAGCAAGACATGCGCTTTAGAGAAATAGTAATCGAGGAAGATCTAGAAAATTTAGGAGAAGAGAATTTACAACAGTGCTCAGAGACAAGGAATACACATGGAAGGAAGCAGAGAATAGTTCCAAGAACAGGGACGACTGGGGAGACTTTATTCGTGGCCTATGCTCCCCTATGAGTGAAAGATGATGATGATGATGGTGATGACCGGAGAAACATGACCGACTTCTAATGGCATCGCACCTGATGATGATGATAGCAGCCTGAGCATTGCTGACTTACATAGCACACACGTTTTAGTACACACAACAGTGTCCGTGAAACAGATAGTATTCATATGTTTATATGAAACAGATAGTATTCATATGTTTATATGAAACAGATAGTATTCATATGTTTATATGAAACAGATAGTATTCATATGTTTATATGAAACAGATAGTATTCATATGTTTATATGAAACAGATAGTATTCATATGTTTATATGAAACAGATAGTATTCATATGTTTATGTGAAACATAGTACTCATATGTTTATGGGAAACAGATAGTATTCGTATGTTTATGTGAAACAGATAGTATTCGTATGTTTATGTGAAACAGATAGTATTCGTATGTTTATGTGAAACAGACAGTATTCGTATGTTTATGTGAAACAGATGGTATTCGTATGTTTATGTGAAACAGATAGTATTCGTATGTTTATGTGAAACAGACAGTATTCGTATGTTTATGTGAAACAGATGGCATTCGTATGTTTATGTGAAACAGATGGTAGTCAGCGTTCAGGGTTACTTTCTCCTGCAGTGCAGGTTTGACAACAAGAGCAGGGAGCAGAATCCACTTTCTGTGAATATTCAGGTCAACGCCATCATCAGTGAAAACTCCAAAGAGACGGATGTTGTTATTTACACAGATGGGTCCGTTGTACGACATCACAGGAGTGCATGGGCATTCACAGCAGGCTCGGTTGGTATAACAACAGAATCCAGGAAGCCAGCGATGCCTTCGTTACACCCACAAGCAAGCATAACGATGAAGGTGATGGCAGTGACGAAAGCATTCGTCTGGCTGGAGTCACAAGACTATGCCCGTGTCCGCATACTAAGTGATTCTAGTAAGCGTGATCCGGAAGGTCAAAGCAGGTTCTGTACACAGGCAGTGGCTTGAGAGTCAATGCAAAGATCAACGATTCGCAGAGTCACTTTCATCTATGTCCCTGGGCATGCGGGCGTCCAGGGAAATGAAAAAGCTTATAGGCTGGCTGGCTCTGCTGTCATCGCAGATGGACAACCGCTGGATGCCGATATTGTCAATGCGCTTTGAGAGATAGGCAGAGGGAGTGACTTCGAGATCAGCGAATCCACATCGCTGCTTAGACTGAGAAAGTTGGAAGTACATACTGGCATGGCCAAGAAGGAGGAGCATACTTGAGCGCGTGAGAGGACTTATCAATCAATACAGAGCGGGAACTATCAGTCACAGGATGCTGTTTGATATGTTGAGGGGAGGGACAGATCTGAACACATATAGACATGTCCGGAATGCAATGATGAACCAAACCATAAACAACAAATCAGTCAGACATTTGCATGTCCCTTGCGGAACTTTGCCTCCCTAACAGTACTCCTGTAGGCCTCTCGGTTGAAGCAAGATGTCCTGCTGCTGAAGCATCCATTCGCAGATCATCAACGATGTCTTGCCGCCATCTTCGCCTTGGTCTTCCTCTCTTTCTTTTTTCCCATTACGGATTCTTCCAAGAATGCCTTCTCTAAATTGTCATGACGTTTAATATGTTCAAAATATTTAAGTTTCCATAAACCACAAAAGAGTATTAACAAGATGGTCCAGGCAGATCAACGCATACTGACAATTCGTTGTTTGATGTATAAACCCCGATAACAATTCACTGTTTGATTCACTCACTGATTCAAAGACTCTAATGACAATTCACTATTTGGTTCGCAAAGTCTGGAGAAAATTCATTGTCTGATTCAGGGACTCTTGAGACAATTCACTGTCTGTTTCACATAATCCGGGTAAACTTCGTTGTTTAATTCACTGACTCTTATGATCATTCACTGCACTTCACTGGTTGTTTAACTCGCTGATGGCAATCCGCAGACTCCGCTGCTGGCGAGATTCTTCAGCTGCCGTGCGTGGAGTGGGGCTCCTCCCGGCCAGTAAAGAAAGGTGCGATTATGGGTTGCCGTGCGGCACTATGGAAAAGGTGAAAGAAACAATAAGCGTCAGTAGTCTCAAGGTCAGGACTGCTCAAATCACGGCACCTCTGCTCTAGAGGTCGGCTACGTCCCATGTGCACTCATATCGGGTGAACTGCCTGAACCGGCTTAACCCAGGGGTTAAGACACTGCTGGCGAGATTCTTTGGATGCTGCGTGTGGAGTAAAACTCCTCCCGGCCAAGGAAGAAAACGAGGAAAAGCAATTAGGGTTGCTGTGTGGCTCCGAAGTGAAAAGGTGATGGAACGGATAAGTGAAGCTTAATCGGTATGTCCAGTAGTATCGCGGCGAGAGCTACTCATACCACGGCACCTCTGTTCTAGAGGCCGGCCACGTTCGATATACATCCATACTGGTGAAATATGTCTAAACCGGCTTACACGAGGGGTGAAACTTGATGGCTACGCATGTCACGGTACATCCGCTCTAGAGGTCGGTCACGTCATAAACACGCCCATACTGAGATAATATGCCTAAACCGGCTCAACCCAGGGGTGGAAGTCACTAGTGGCGAGGATTCGTTCTCCTGGACAAAAGCTCCGTCCTGGTCACAACTAGGAAGAATAGCGGCCACGACCACAGAATGCTGAAGTCGGAGACACTGGACCAGGGCAGTCTAGATAGGCAACCACCTCTCACCCGCCGGGGATGTATGCGTATCCTAATCACGCTGAGGTTTTCCGGTGAGAAAGTCCAACTCTAGCCTGGATGGGCTACCACTTCTCACCCAGTGTGGATACACTGATATCTAAAATATGCCGAGGTTTTCCGGTGAGAAAGTCCAACTCTAGATTAAACTAATGCAACTAAAACCATGGTGTCACGCAATCCCGCTTCTGAGACCCACCAAGAATACAGGCTCAAGCCCTGCGATAATCTGAACCTCTTGTGGTCTTCTCGGGGATCTCGTGTGGTCCTTTCGGGGACACCGTGGTTTTCGTTGCACCAGTTTAACCTAGAGTTGGACTTTCTCACCGGAAAACCTCGACGTGGACCACGGGACCTATCGAGGACCACATGCGTAAATTCAGTAGGATCACGGGGCGATCTTGGTGGTATAAGCGAACGAAGAAGAAGAAGAAAAAGAATCCGCAGACTCTGATAAGAACTCGATGAATCACAAACTCTGACGACAATTTCGTCTCTCGTGCAAGGTATCTCAGCTTCTCTAGACCAATTCTTCTTCTTATCAGTCCGTTTATGGCACTGGCCCCGCAGGGAGCTTCGGATATCACTCCAGAACAAAGTGAGAGACCTGGCTAGCTGTCATGCTATGTTTCCCCAGTGTGTCCCTCACCCTCATCTATCCACCTTTAACTTGGCCGTCCTCGCGCCCCACATCCTGATGTTTTCGAGTTGTATGCGTATGCAGCTGGTTGTTCTGGATTCGTGTATATCAATTTAAACCACTTTGTCTCCATTATCTTGTCTTTGTGAGCAACTTCCTAGAATAAGCCAGGAATATTGCCTGGCACGTTGTCATGTCCAATTACTTTATTCTGCCATTTGCACTATTTATTCGTCGCCCTTTGTTCTAGTTATTCATCTGCCCTTTCTCCTTATTTATTCATCTGCCCTTTTTCCTTATTTATTCATCTGCCCTTTCTCCTTGTTTATTCATCTGCCCTTTGCCCTATTTATTCATCGTATTACGTGGCGCTCACTGATTCCGGTTTCTTCTGAACGAGAACCTCAGGCCATTTCCGGTGGCTGATCTGACTTTATTCGGATCAAGTGTCCAAAGCACCTCATTCCTTCTGTTTCTGTGTCTATCAAAGGACCTCATTCCTTCTGTTTCTGTGTCTATGAAAGCACTTCATTCCTTCTGTTTCTGTGTCTATCAAAGGACCTCATTCCTTCTGTTTCTGTGTCTATCAAAGCACCTCATTCCTTCTGTTTCTGTGTCTATCAAAGGACCTCATTCCTTCTGTTTCTGTGTCTATCAAAGCACCTCATTCCTTCTGTTTCTGTGTCTATCAAAGCACCCCATTCCTTCTGTTTCTGTGTCTATCAAAGCACCTCATTCCTTCTGCTTCTGTGTCTATCAAAGCACTTCATTCCTTCTGTTTCTGTGTCTATCAAAGCACCTCATTCCTTCTGTTTCTGTGTCTATCAAAGCATCTCATTCCTTCTGTTTCTGTGTCTATCAAAGCACCTCATTCCTTCTGTTCCTGTGTCTATCAAAGCACCTCATTCCTCCTGTTTCTGTGTCTATCAAAGCATCTCATTCCTTCTGTTTCTGTGTCTATCAAAGCACCTCATTCCTTCTGTTTCTGTGTCTATCAAAGCACCTCATTCCTTCTGTTTCTGTGTCTATCAAAGCACCTCATTCCTTCTGTTTCTGTGTCTATCAAAGCACCTTATTCCTTCTGTTCCTGTGTCTATCATGGCTAGTGTTTGCATCGATTATGTTCAAGATCTCGCCGTCTCTAATCCTTGACTTCAGCTCTTGTTAAATGCGCATGTCAGGTATCCACTTTTACCTGTACTGTCTGTCCAGATCGGGCCCGGCTGAATATATATATATATATTTTTTTTTTTACGTGGCGTCTCGGAATAAAACTATGGTGGGTTCTGCCCCGGAGGTGCCACTCTTCCATATGTCAGTGTCCTCGCCGCTGTTACGGACTATACGCACCGTGATTAGATCTTCCTTCACTGGACCCCCATGAAAAGCCAATGATAATACACGTTTAACCCATTTTAACATTGCTTTACGGACACAGAATTTATCAGCACGATGATGTTAAAGATCTTATCCGGCTAAACTTACCACAAAATCTATTGGTCTTCGATTCTCCCAAACCGATCACGAGACGGTGGATTTGATAGCCGGCATCATGGAATGGATTGCGTTGCATTAAGTGCATCCGATTTCTCCGGCGTTTCTGCTGGGCTGCCCTCAATAGCCTCTGGATGTCCCCTGTCGTCCTACAAGCCAGCAGGCTGCCGTCCTTTGTCTGAACCCTTCCCCTCGACCAGTTGTCCTACAAGGCAGTAGGCTGCAGCACTTTGTCTGAACCCCTCCCCTCGACCAGCTGTCCTTAAGGCAGTAGGCTGCAGCACTTTATCTGAACCCTTCCCCTCGACCAGTCGTCCTACAAGGCAGTAGGCTGCAGCACTTTGTCTGAACCCCTCCCCTCGACCAGCTGTCCTTAAGGCAGCAGGCTGCCGTCCTTTGTCTGAACCCTTCCCCTCGACCAGCTGTCCTATAAGGCAGTAGGCTGCAGTACTTTTTCTGAACCCTTCCCCTCGACCTTCCCGGGTTGTCCTCTGACCTGACACTGACTGCTGAAACCTGGCGGGACGTGGACCAAGCAAATGTCAGTTTAAATGTTAACCTTCACAGTTCTCCCACGACCCTTTGCCTAAAAACGCAAATTAGTTTACTTTTGTCTGTCATCTAATCTCCAGACAGGTCGAGTTGCCTTTAAAACAGCGTTTCTCAAAGTGGGCAGTACCGCGCCTCTGGAACCGCTGAGAAGATCCTGGTGGCGATGAGGAAAACTAGAGACACAGGGGACATCATAAGGAACTGGGAGAAATCTGTTTCGGGGGGGGGGGGGGGGGGGCCGGGGGAAGCGATAGGGATATGGTGTGGGATTGGGGGGGGGGGCGCCTGAAACAAGCTTGGGAAACCACTGCTCTAAAGCAAATGTTAACGATGACGCTAAAGACTTCTCTCCGCTAAACGTGTCACAGAACGCTAAACACTGAGAAGAATTTACCAGGTAAATAGTAATGCATTAACGTCTTCTCCGGCGTCAGTGTATCAAATAACTCTTGAAACCTGACGCCATCTCTGTCCATTCAACTCGGGTCACTACTGACTTTCAAGTGTTCTCTCTCGCTTCTGGTAACCGCTGCAGGCTGTAGGTACGGTATCTTGGCCCTGGAATGCTCTCCTAAGCGTGCTAACGGAGGACAGACTGAAAGCCATATATAAAGACAAATGGACAAAACAACACTCCACGGCTAAAACAAATGAGCAATACTATAAACTCTCAAGAAACGACCAAGTGATAATCTTCCAGCCGAGAACAGGACAAGGCAGGCTGAGGCATTACCTATACCAGAAGCTGAAAACTGCCCAAACAGACCTATGTGCCTGTGGCAAAGAGCAACAGACTCCACGTCTCAACCTCCACAGTTGCCAGCTACACAACCCACTCAAGCAAAGGACATGGCCAGACCCCAGACCCCCTGGCCAGACCCCAGAGCCCCTGGCCAGACCCCAGAGCCCCTGGCCAGACCCCAGAACCCCTGGCCAGATCCCAGACCCCCTGGCCAGACCCCAAACCCCCTGGCCAGACCCAGACCCCCTGGCCAGACCCCAGACCCCCTGGCCAGACCCCAGATCCCCTGGCCAGACCCCAAAGCCCCTGGCCAGACCTCAACCCCCCTGGCCAAACCTCAAACCCCCTGGCCAGACCCCAAACCCCCTGGCCAGAGAAGCTCTATGGTGATGCTGAAAACCTGAGACGAACTGCCGGCATTTGTGAGAGAGACTCATGTGAGTGTCTGAGCGACCTAACTGTGCTAATTAAAACTAGAAAGACAAGAGAGTTTTTGGACAAACATGACAAAACAGATGTATGAAAACTTGACAGTCCACTAATTAAACTCTGTGCAAAGAGAGGAACGTCTACACAAAAACATCTCGTTCCATAGAGAAAAATGTACTGATTTACACAGAAATGTCTTAATATACAGAGAAAAAAAAATGTTAATTTACAGAAATGTGTCTTTATGTACAGAAAAATGCCTTTGTCTACAGAAACATGTTTTAATATACAGAGAAAAATAGTAATCTATAGAGAAATATCTTAATCTACAGTAAAACATTTTAATCCACAAAAATGTCTTAAGCAAACGAAAAAAAATAAATCTTAATCTAAATAAATATATCTTAATCTACAGAAAAATATCTTGATACTCCGTACAGCGGCGGACTGACTACCAGCCAGGCATCTAGGGAAAAACTTCCGACTTACATGCAGTTTGACACCTGATAAAAAATATTCATAAAACAATCTGTTTTTGACATGGGCCCCCTGACCTTTCTGGACCCTATGCTTAAGCCCGCTCTGTCTAACAGACAATCTGCCAGTGGTGCCACGGTGAAATGAAAGAAACTAGTCTGATTATAAATCAGTCAGTCTGTCATTTGCATGTCCCTTGCGGAACTTTGCCTCCCTAACAGCTCTCCTGTAGGCCTCACGGTTGTAAGCAAGATGTCCTGCTGCTGATTCATCCATTTTCAGTTTATCAACGATGTCTTGCAGCCATCTTTGCCTTGGACTTCCTCTCTTTCTTTTTCCCATTATGTACTCTTCCAAGATGGACTTCTCTAAATTATCATGACGTTTAATGTGTCCAAAATATTTAAGTTTTCTCTCTTTAATCCTCTTTACTAGCCAGCCTTCTTCAATATTAAGTTCTTGTAGTATGATTATATTTGTTCTTTTTTCTGTCCATGATATTTGAGGAACTATTCTGTAGCATTTACATTCAAAGGCATTTATATGTTTCTCAGCTGTTTTGTTAAGTCTCCAGGTCTCACAGGCATAAGCTGAGATGGGAAAGATGCATGCCCTTAAAATTCTTATTTTTATAGTTCTGTCTGTTCCTCTCCACGGCTTCTTTAGTTGATTATAAATACTAATACTAAAACAAAGGAAGTATGAGCACCAGCTGTTACTGCCATGCCACTTGATGAAGCAATGCTCACATGTTCTTTTTTTATGTTCTGTTAAAACTACAAGATTACTGACACAGTACATTTGGCATGTTCTTGAAATTTTACAAGATTACTGACATCGTAACTGTGCCATGTTCTTGAAATTTTACAAGATTACTGACATCGTAACTGTGGCATGTTCTTGAAATTTTACAAGATTACTGACATCGTAACTGTGGCATGTTCTTGAAATTTTACAAGATTACTGACATCGTAACTGTGCCATGTTCTTGAAATTTTACAAGATTACTGACATCGTAACTGTGCCATGTTCTTGAAATTTTACAAGATTACTGACATCGTAACTGTGGCATGTTCTTGAAATTTCTAGCAAACAGCGGGTTTTAGTTTAATAATAACAAGACTTGTACACGCTCAATGTATGTGGGTGGCCGAATGTCTACGAATCTACCGTAAATTCTGTCTACATTATAGGAATGTTTTCTTGTTTAAGACTGAGTGGTCTGTCTTTTGTCTGTAAATCTCTCTGACTCTTTCTGACTGTCTCCCTTGTCTCTATTTTTTAGTCTGTATGTCTCCTTCTCTCCTGTTTATCTCTGTCTGCCTCTCTCTCTCTCTCTCTCTCCTGTGTATGTATGTCTTGTGTCTCTTTCTATCTCTCTTTTCTGTCTGTATGTCTCCTTCTCTCCCATTTGTCTCTCCTTCTCTCTGTCTCTTTTGCGTCTGTATGTCTTTCTCTCTTATCTGCCTCTTTCTCTGTCTGTCTGTCTCCTATGTTCTTCTCTCTGTCTCTCTTTTATCTGTATGTCTCTCTCCTCGTCTCTCTTCCCCTGCCTGCTTTTCTGCTCTTGTTCCTCCCCCTCCTCCCTCTCTCTTCTGTCTGTCTCTCTCCCACCCCCTTCCAAACACCACCCCCCCCAATCATCCTCCATTATCTCCCCTGGGAGTCTACATGTAAAATTTGCATGGAACAGTTCAAGATTTACTGCGCCGTTTCCGCTTCTTTCTATTCACAATTTTCCGCTTCGTTTCATGCCTCATGGGAGCTATTCCCACTCCCGGCTGTTCAAGTCTTTAATCTGATATGCCGGCTCGGCGGCTGTTAGATCTCTGGACGGTGATACATGGATCCGATTTCAAGTTGAAGCTATTCAAACACTTATTTTATACTCACAACTTTTCTTTAACAAGGTAAAGGTTGTTCTGTTATGCAATTCCCACAACTTTTTTAAATAAGGTCAAGGTGGGTCCTGTTGGGGCACAGCATTGTGCTGGTTTGGGAGTTGGTTACGGTGGCTCTCTTTCTTTTTCCCATTATGTACTCTTCCAAGATGGACTTCTCTAAATTATCATGACGTTTAATGTGTCCAAAATATTTAAGTTTTCTCTCTTTAATCCTCTTTACTAGCCAGCCTTCTTCAATATTAAGTTCTTGTAGTATGATTATATTTGTTCTTTTTTCTGTCCATGATATTTGAGGAACTATTCTGTAGCATTTACATTCAAAGGCATTTATATGTTTCTCAGCTGTTTTGTTAAGTCTCCAGGTCTCACAGGCATAAGCTGAGATGGGAAAGATGCATGCCCTTAAAATTCTTATTTTTATAGTTCTGTCTGTTCCTCTCCACGGCTTCTTTAGTTGATTATAAATACTAATACTAAAACAAAGGAAGTATGAGCACCAGCTGTTACTGTCATGCCACTTGATGAAGCAATGCTCACATGTTCTTTTTTATGTTCTGTTAAAACTACAAGATTACTGACACAGTACATTTGGCATGTTCTTGAAATTTTACAAGATTACTGACATCGTAACTGTGCCATGTTCTTGAAATTTTACAAGATTACTGACATCGTAACTGTGGCATGTTCTTGAAATTTTACAAGATTACTGACATCGTAACTGTGGCATGTTCTTGAAATTTTACAAGATTACTGACATCGTAACTGTGCCATGTTCTTGAAATTTTACAAGATTACTGACATCGTAACTGTGCCATGTTCTTGAAATTTTACAAGATTACTGACATCGTAACTGTGGCATGTTCTTGAAATTTCTAGCAAACAGCGGGTTTTAGTTTAATAATAACAAGACTTGTACACGCTCAATGTATGTGGGTGGCGGAATGTCTACGAATCTACTGTAAATTCTGTCTACATTATAGGAATGTTTTCTTGTTTAAGACTGAGTGGTCTGTCTTTTGTCTGTCAATCTCTCTGCCTCTTTCTGACTATCTCCCTTGTCTCTATTTTTTAGTCTGTATGTCTCCTTCTCTCCTGTTTATCTCTGTCTGCCTCTCTCTCTCTCTCTGTGTGTGTCTCTCCTGTGTATGTATGTCTTGTGTCTCTTTCTATCTCTCTTTTTTGTCTGTATGTCTCCTTCTCTCCCATTTGTCTCTCCTTCTCTCTGTCTCTTTTGTGTCTGTATGTCTTTCTCTCTTATCTGCCTCTTTCTCTGTCTGTCTGTCTCCTATGTTCTTCTCTCTGTCTCTCTTTTATCTGTATGTCTCTCTCCTCGTCTCTCTTCCCCTGCCTGCTTTTCTGCTTTTGTTCCTCCCCCTCCTCCCTCTCTTCTGTCTGTCTCTCTCCCACCCCCTTCCAAACACCACCCCCCATCATCCTCCATTATCTCCCCTGGGAGTCTACATGTAAAATTTGCATGGAACAGTTCAAGATTTACTGCGCCGTTTCCGCTTCTTTCTATTCACAATTTTCCGCTTCGTTTCATGCCTCATGGGAGCTATTCCCACTCCCGGCTGTTCAAGTCTTTAATCTGATATGCCGGCTCGGCGGCTGTTAGATCTCTGGACGGTGATACATGGATCCGATTTCAAGTTGAAGCTATTCAAACACTTATTTTATACTCACAACTTTTCTTTAACAAGGTAAAGGTTGTTCTGTTATGCAATTCCCACAACTTTTTTTAAATAAGGTCAAGGTGGGTCCTGTTGGGGCACAGCATTGTGCTGGTTTGGGAGTTGGTTACGGTGGCTTTTTTTTTTTTTTCATCATACTGTTATTTAGATACGCTAGCTGTTTCGTCGCTTGCGTTTCGTCACTTTGCTCTTACCCAGCTTTTCAGTTATAACCATCTCCCATTCACTCGTCGCGAGATTCGCTGTTTCGTCGTGTTTCGCCGTCGACGCCGGACACACAAGTTTCTTACACAACGAACGCCCGTCATATTTAGAGAATGGTCACTAAGGAATCAAGGTAGGTGTGTATGTGCGCCCGCGCTTTCCGGTGACGTCACAAACTTCTGTCAGTATTCACACACGTCGTCATGGATCTATGTCAGGCTAACAAATTTTATCAACAACATCTTATCATCTTCTCTTCGATCAGTGAGTTCCCCTGAAGTCCTCCACAATGGATCTCTTCGAAAATCTTCCTCTTCAACTTCTCTGGAACTGCGAGCTGATGTTCTTCTCTGCAGCCGGTGAGGTGAAGATGTTGAGATACAGCACCGTGTCAGCATCGGAGCGTGTTGTTGCAGCTTTTTTTTCAGCTCCCGAGTGCAGTTTTTAAAAAAGCAGACTCCACCACCGTTGGGACTTTGGCGATCCCTGCTCCATTAGCCAGGCTTGGCCTGTTACTGTAGCTACCAACGGAGAGGAGGTATAGGGTCTGAGTCAGCTTATTGTTCAATCCTGACGTTAGCATGTCAACTATGGATCGCTGATTGCCAACATGTACAGTGTCTTCATCCCCTTCTGCTTTTAATACACTGTGTTCATACAATTTGTGATCATAATATCCACAATGACACATACATATATATGAAACACATAAATGCGCATAAGAAGCTGAAAGAACCCATACGCTTTGCAATTTGTAAGAAAAGTTTAAATTAATATATTTATTTAGCTTTCCTGGCACCTGCAAACTCACGTTTTTCTGGGGTCCAAGATAGATCTGCAAGCTAAATAAAGGCAATGGTTCGCTATTCGTCGAACTTCGCTATTATCAAGCAACTGGACCCTAACTGACGAATAAGCGGGAGTCTTCTGTATATAAATCATATATCATTCTAATATTTATACAAATACATCACTCTACGTCCAGAATATAATTTTCTTATCATTTCTTATCCCAGCATTCGTCGGCCACTCCTGACATTAAAACACAATTCTTGATTTTCAGAAATGCCTGGGGCTTCCTGGGCTGACACAAACTCACATAAATCTCATGAAGCGCTCATACCAAGATGAATTTCTTTAAGCAAAATTTCAACAATCTCTTTGCGTCTTCATACATCATGTCCAGACTGGAGGTAATCTGTGCTTCATCAAAATCTAAAGATTCTAGACTGTAAGAGAACTGTAAGCCAATAGGGCAAGGGGTAGGCAAATTACGGCCCGAGGCTTCATTTTATTCAGCCCGACAAAGATTAATCAACACCTTGAATGGACAGTTTATAACAGAGGCTGTTTTCTGGTTTTTTTTTTTTTGCGGGGGGGGGGGGGGGGGGGGGTAACAGAAAAATATAGTCACCTACATAATAATTTCAATATTTAAATGCCTATGAACAAACAAATCATGTCCAGGAAATGGAGGTGGAATGCCCATACACTGAGGAAACCTGATACTAGCACAACAAGACAGGCACAAACATGGAATATAAAATCTAGCTACATAACAAGCTGGCGAATAAGAATTTACAGTCCATACTGCTGTGCTGAGAAAAACAAAGTTTAAAACCAAATTAATCCAGCATTAACAGGGCTGTCAAAACGCAGATTAATGGACATCATAGATAGGGACATGTGGAAAATCTACAAATGGGATCACAAACACAAAATACTAAATTTGCTACAAATTGCAGTTGTTATTCCCTTATTTCGTTGCACACTATAATCTGTCATCATATAAGACTTTTTGTCAGACACGGCAAAACTCTAAAATCAAGGTCAAGAAAGAAGATGCGATTAAAGAAAACAGTGCTCACATGTAGAACAGATCAAAAGGAAACTTTGGGGGTGGGGGAGGAGATAACACTTAATTGTGCCCACTCCCCTGGGAACAGCTGTGTTAAGAACACACTTATCTTAACAGTCTTTGTGAGATAGGGAACATAGATCTGTGTGCTTAAAAACTATGACCTACTTCTATAGCCCAGAAGCCTGTAGCAGTCAACACTAATTATAATGTCAGGTTGGGGGACGGACAGGACATGGAGATCACTGGCAGTGATAAGGAAAATCTGATGTGAAACCAACAAATCCAGCATGTGACAAGCTTATGGGTCTTTACAACAATGGCTGTCAGAAAGAGGTAAACAAAACAGAGCCGGCAGACTATAGGTGGCGGGGAATGGGTATCACTGAAGAACTCATCGGATTCCTCATCCCAAAATCAGTGTCTCTTTGGAACTGTCTCAAAGCCATTGGGCCTGATGTAGAGAAGGAGGTAAAGTACAGCCACCAGAGGCTGGAATACAAAGTTTTGGCCAGGCCAGCCCAATCTTCATGGCAGTCCGAGCAAGACCACAGTCTGTCCTAGCAAGGAAAAGTGCTGAAGTCGGAGGTACCCAGACAGAAGGTGCATCACGAAAATCAGAGTACCACGCATTACTGCTAAATGCATACGAAGATGTGTCCACAGATCCATGTCCTTGGTTGGCGATCGGCTAAGCAGTCACCGCACAGTACGCCTTGTGAAGTCTTGCAGGGCAGCAACAAATTCTTTCCCCCTGTTATGGACTGTGAGCTAGCTGTGCTGCATGTTCCTCATTTGCGCCTCGATATTTCTCCACCAGGTAGCCTTTGGTTTGCCTTTTTTTCTTTTTCAGGTGTCCATCACGTGGCTATTTTAGCAAATGTTGCTGGGGTCTCTTTGGAGCACGTGAACAATCTATTTCAATCTTTTTTTTTTTTTTTTGCTATTATGGAATGTATATCTTCTAGTTCACATTGGACAAGTAGGTCTATATTTCTTAGTCTTCTTCTTCTTCTTCGTTCGCTTCTACCAAGACCGCCCTGTGATCCTACTGAATTTACGTCTGTGGTCCTCGTTAAGTCCCGTGGTCCTCCGTGTGGTCTCCGAAAAGACCACACGAGATCCCCGAGTGGACCACAAGAGGTTCAGAGTATCTCAGGGATTGAGCCTGTATTCTTGGTGGATCTCAGAAGCGGGAATGCGTGACACCGTGGTTTTCGTTCCACCAGTTTGATCTAGAGTTGGACTGTCTCACCGGAAAACCTCGACGTGTTTTGAGATACCTGTATATCACCGCCGGGTGAGAGGTGGTTGCCCATCAAGTCCAGTGTTGGATTTTCTTACCGGAAAACCTCAGCGTGATTAGGATACGCATACATTCCCGCCGGGTGAGAGGTGGTTGCCTATCTGGACTGCCCTGGTCCAGTGTCTCCGACTTCAGCATTTTGTAGTTGTGGCCGCTACCCTTCCTAGTTGTGACCAGGACGGAGCTTTTGTCCAGGAGGACGAATCCTCGCCACTAATGACTTCCACCCCTGGGTTGAGCCAGTTTGGGCACATTATCCCAGTATGGGTGTGTTTGGGACGTGACCGACCTCTAGAGCAGAGGTACTGTGACATGGGTAACCATCAAGTTTCACCCCTGGTGTGGGCTGCTTTAGGCATGTTTCACCAGTATGAGTGTATATCAGGCTTGACCGACCTCTAGAGCGAGGTGGCTTGACATGCCTAGCCATCAAGTTTTACCCCTGGTGTGTGCCGGTTTAGGCATATTTCACCAGTGTAGGTGTATTTCGGACGTAGCCGGCCTCTAGAGCAGAGGCGCCGTGGTATGTATGAGATACTACTGGACATACCGATTAACCTTCACTTTATCCTATCCTTCACCTTTTCACATCGGCGCCGCACACCAACCCTCACTTCTTTTCCGCAGTTTCTTCCTTGACCGGGAGGAGCTTCACTCCACGCGCGGCTTCTGAAGAGTCTCGCCAGCAGTGTCCTATTTCTTAGTGTCTGGTCAGAAAATATTTTAAATCTTTCTGAGGCAGGTTGCGTGGAACGAGGATAATTTCCCCACTTCCTTTTACAGTTGCTGTCCAGCATATTGGTCCACAAAGGAGTATGGATAAAAAACCTTTTGCCACAGCCGGATAATAATAGGACTGTATCTCAAAAACTTGAAGGAAAATATGCAATTATTAAAATAAAATATGTGAGTGAGGATGCAGTACTCAAGCTGAATGAGACAGGCATGAGAAACCTATAGCTAATCAAGACCCTATTTTACCTCCAAGTGGCAGCCCTGGAAACAGACAGTATTCTGGCTGAGTAAATGGTAAGCCTAGCCTAATACAAAGTTTTGGCCAGGCCAGCCCAATCTTCATGGCAGTCCGAGCAAGACCACAGTCTGTCCTAGCAAGGAAAAGTGCTGAAGTCGGAGGTACCCAGACAGAAGGTGCATCACGAAAATCAGAGTACCACGCATTACTGCTAAATGCATACGAAGATGTGTCCACAGATCCATGTCCTTGGTTGGCGATCGGCTAAGCAGTCACCGCACAGTACGCCTTGTGAAGTCTTGCAGGGCAGCAACAAATTCTTTCCCCCTGTTATGGACTGTGAGCTAGCTGTGCTGCATGTTCCTCATTTGCGCCTCGATATTTCTCCACCAGGTAGCCTTTGGTTTGCCTTTTTTTCTTTTTCAGGTGTCCATCACGTGGCTATTTTAGCAAATGTTGCTGGGGTCTCTTTGGAGCACGTGAACAATCTATTTCAATCTTTTTTTTTTTTTTTTTGCTATTATGGAATGTATATCTTCTAGTTCACATTGGACAAGTAGGTCTATATTTCTTAGTCTTCTTCTTCTTCTTCGTTCGCTTCTACCAAGACCGCCCTGTGATCCTACTGAATTTACGTCTGTGGTCCTCGTTAAGTCCCGTGGTCCTCCGTGTGGTCTCCGAAAAGACCACACGAGATCCCCGAGTGGACCACAAGAGGTTCAGAGTATCTCAGGGATTGAGCCTGTATTCTTGGTGGATCTCAGAAGCGGGAATGCGTGACACCGTGGTTTTCGTTCCACCAGTTTGATCTAGAGTTGGACTGTCTCACCGGAAAACCTCGACGTGTTTTGAGATACCTGTATATCACCGCCGGGTGAGAGGTGGTTGCCCATCAAGTCCAGTGTTGGATTTTCTTACCGGAAAACCTCAGCGTGATTAGGATACGCATACATTCCCGCCGGGTGAGAGGTGGTTGCCTATCTGGACTGCCCTGGTCCAGTGTCTCCGACTTCAGCATTTTGTAGTCATGGCCGCTACCCTTCCTAGTTGTGACCAGGACGGAGCTTTTGTCCAGGAGGACGAATCCTCGCCACTAATGACTTCCACCCCTGGGTTGAGCCAGTTTGGGCACATTATCCCAGTATGGGTGTGTTTGGGACGTGACCGACCTCTAGAGCAGAGGTACTGTGACATGGGTAACCATCAAGTTTCACCCCTGGTGTGGGCTGCTTTAGGCATATTTCACCAGTATGGGTGTATATCAGGCGTGACCGACCTCTAGAGCGAGGTAGCGTGACATGCCTAGCCATCAAGTTTTACCCCTGGTGTGTGCCGGTTTAGGCATATTTCACCAGTGTAGGTGTATTTCGGACGTAGCCGGCCTCTAGAGCAGAGGCGCCGTGGTATGTATGAGATACTACTGGACATACCGATTAACCTTCACTTTATCCTATCCTTCACCTTTTCACATCGGCGCCGCACACCAACCCTCACTTCTTTTCCGCAGTTTCTTCCTTGACCGGGAGGAGCTTCACTCCACGCGCGGCTTCTGAAGAGTCTCGCCAGCAGTGTCCTATTTCTTAGTGTCTGGTCAGAAAATATTTTAAATCTTTCTGAGGCAGGTTGCGTGGAACGAGGATAATTTCCCCACTTCCTTTTACAGTTGCTGTCCAGCATATTGGTCCACAAAGGAGTATGGATAAAAAACCTTTTGCCACAGCCGGATAATAATAGGACTGTATCTCAAAAACTTGAAGGAAAATATGCAATTATTAAAATAAAATATGTGAGTGAGGATGCAGTACTCAAGCTGAATGAGACAGGCATGAGAAACCTATAGCTAATCAAGACCCTATTTTACCTCCAAGTGGCAGCCCTGGAAACAGACAGTATTCTGGCTGAGTAAATGGTAAGCCTAGCCTAAAACATATGTGTTGCTCACACACCACATAACTGACACGCGCTACATAAATGATACACTTCACATAAATGACACACGCCACATAAATGACACACGTCACATAACTGACACAGGCAAAATAAATGGCAAACGCCACATAACTGACACACGACACATAAATGACACACGCCACATAAATGACACACGCCACATAATTGACACAAGCCACATAACTAACACACGCCACATAAATGAAACACGCCAAATAACTGACACAAGCCACATAACTAACACACGCCACATAAATGACACACGTCACATAACTGACACACACCACATAAATGACACACGCCACATAACTGACACACGTCACATAACTGACACACACCACATAACTGATACAAACCACATAACTGACACAAACCACATAACTGACACACGCCACATAACTGACACACGTCACATAAATGACACACGTCACATAACTGACAAACGCCATATAACTGACACACGCCACATAACTGACACACGCCACATAACTGACACACGCCACATAAATGACACACGCCACATAACTGACACACGCCACTGAATTTACGTCTGTGGTCCTCGTTAAGTCCCGTGGTCCTCCGTGTGGTCTCCGAAAAGACCACACGAGATCCCCGAGTGGACCACAAGAGGTTCAGAGTATCTCAGGGATTGAGCCTGTATTCTTGGTGGATCTCAGAAGCGGGAATGCGTGACACCGTGGTTTTCGTTCCACCAGTTTGATCTAGAGTTGGACTGTCTCACCGGAAAACCTCGACGTGTTTTGAGATACCTGTATATCACCGCCGGGTGAGAGGTGGTTGCCCATCAAGTCCAGTGTTGGATTTTCTTACCGGAAAACCTCAGCGTGATTAGGATACGCATACATTCCCGCCGGGTGAGAGGTGGTTGCCTATCTGGACTGCCCTGGTCCAGTGTCTCCGACTTCAGCATTTTGTAGTTGTGGCCGCTACCCTTCCTAGTTGTGACCAGGACGGAGCTTTTGTCCAGGAGGACGAATCCTCGCCACTAATGACTTCCACCCCTGGGTTGAGCCAGTTTGGGCACATTATCCCAGTATGGGTGTGTTTGGGACGTGACCGACCTCTAGAGCAGAGGTACTGTGACATGGGTAACCATCAAGTTTCACCCCTGGTGTGGGCTGCTTTAGGCATGTTTCACCAGTATGAGTGTATATCAGGCTTGACCGACCTCTAGAGCGAGGTGGCTTGACATGCCTAGCCATCAAGTTTTACCCCTGGTGTGTGCCGGTTTAGGCATATTTCACCAGTGTAGGTGTATTTCGGACGTAGCCGGCCTCTAGAGCAGAGGCGCCGTGGTATGTATGAGATACTACTGGACATACCGATTAACCTTCACTTTATCCTATCCTTCACCTTTTCACATCGGCGCCGCACACCAACCCTCACTTCTTTTCCGCAGTTTCTTCCTTGACCGGGAGGAGCTTCACTCCACGCGCGGCTTCTGAAGAGTCTCGCCAGCAGTGTCCTATTTCTTAGTGTCTGGTCAGAAAATATTTTAAATCTTTCTGAGGCAGGTTGCGTGGAACGAGGATAATTTCCCCACTTCCTTTTACAGTTGCTGTCCAGCATATTGGTCCACAAAGGAGTATGGATAAAAAAACCTTTTGCCACAGCCGGATAATAATAGGACTGTATCTCAAAAACTTGAAGGAAAATATGCAATTATTAAAATAAAATATGTGAGTGAGGATGCAGTACTCAAGCTGAATGAGACAGGCATGAGAAACCTATAGCTAATCAAGACCCTATTTTACCTCCAAGTGGCAGCCCTGGAAACAGACAGTATTCTGGCCGAGTAAATGGTAAGCCTAGCCTAAAACATATGTGTTGCTCACACACCACATAACTGACACGTGCCACATAAATGACACACGCCACATAAATGACACACGCCACATAAATGACACACGTCACATAACTGACACACGCCACATAACTGACACACGCCACATAACTAACACACGACACATAAATGACACACGCCACATAAATGACACACGCCACATAATTGACACAAGCCACATAACTAACACACGCCACATAAATGAAACACGCCAAATAACTGACACAAGCCACATAACTAACACACGCCACATAAATGACACACGTCACATAACTGACACACACCACATAAATGACACACGCCACATAACTGACACACGTCACATAACTGACACACCACATAACTGATACAAACCACATAACTGACACAAACCACATAACTGACACACGCCACATAACTGACACACGTCACATAAATGACACACGTCACATAACTGACAAACGCCATATAACTGACACACGCCACATAACTGACACACGCCACATAACTGACACACGTCACATAACTGACACACGCCACATAACTGACACATGCCACATAACTGGCACACGCCACACAACTGACACACGCCACATAACTGACACACGCTACATAACTGACACACGCCACATAACTGACACACATCACATAACTGACACACGTCACATAACTGACACACGCCACATAACTGACACACGCCACATAACTGACACACACTACATAACTGACACACACCACATAAATGACACACGTCACATAACTAACACACGTCACATAACTGACATACGTCACATAAATGACACACGTCACATAACTGGCACACGCAACACAACTGACACACGCCACATAACTGACACACGCCACATAACTGACACACACCACATAACTGACACACGCCACATAAATGACACACATCACATAACTGACACAGCACATAAATTACACACGTCACATAACTGGCACATGCCACATAACTGACACACGCCACATAACTGACACACATCACATAAGTGACACACAATACATAACTGACACACACTACATAACTGACACACATCACATAACTGACACATGCCACATAAGTGACACACGTCACATAACTGACACACACCACATAACTGACACAAACCACATAACTTACACATGCCACATAACTGACACATGTCACATAACTGACACAGGCCACATAACTGACACACATCACATAATTGACACCACAACTGATGCCCATGAAAAGATGAATAGATAAGAAGAAAAAGCTTCAGGGTCTGGCTTATGATTCATATGCTAATCAACGTATACTCCCACAGTTTTGAAAACTACCTGTAGAAACCAATCTATGGCTCAGCTCTTAGACAGGTAAAGGTAAGATCCCTGCTTCCACGCCATTAAGGCATATAAGGGATACGGTGTTAAGCCCTTATTTCCAAGAACTCTGGCACATGAAAGTGTGATATAGTCAGTATCACACCTGGCTGCACTTAGATTTCTCTGGTACCCATTTTCACAGGCTGGGTGGGCTTAACTCTTAGTCATAAGATACACCTGTAGGCTTGATCCATAATGATATCAATTATAACAGAACAATAAAAAAAAAAGTTTTCTCCAAAGATGTTTCTTTGTCATAAAGTTTATGGCATGGGGTTGCACTGTCAACAGCAGTTTCTCATTTGTGGAGAACAACTACAAATCATAGCAAAGTCTGGATTTTTTTTTTTTTAATTGGGGAGGAGGGAAGTGGTTGTGGTGGTGGCAACCGCTAACTGCTCTGGATTCAAGGTTCAAAATCAGACTTCAGTGCCACTGCATTCAGGAAAGCCCCATATATGCTCAGCCACATGCTGCAGCATCCACCCTAGAGTTTGTTTGCTAGAAGTTCCTGTCAAGTGTTGGTTATTTATGATGGGTCTTTTACCATACAGTCGTGGTTTTCCTGCCAGTATCCTTAATTTGTCCCAGCTCCAGCAATCTCCTTATAACTACATTGTTCTTCCATTTCCACTCTTTATTTTCCCCCAGTCTGTCCTATACAGCTATAGCAGTGTCACTTTTATAATGAAACTTCTCATTAACCACGAAGGACAAATATACGTAGAATGACCAGCTGTTGAAGAAGTAAACCATTTTGCATATCTTGGCAGCTACATAGACCAGGATGGTGACACCACAAAAGAAGTTAGAATTCGAATTACAAAAGCAGCATTGACCTTCAAGAATATTGAGAACATATGGCATTCAGAAGTTCTAAGCACAAAAACCAAGTTAAGACTATTCAATTCAAATGTAATATCCACCCTCCTTTATGCATGTGAAAGCTGGAAAAAAAAACTAAAGAAATAGACAAGAAATTAGACTCTTTCGAAAACAAATGCATTCAAGAACAATGCAGAGATAAGACAGATGAGCAAACAACAACCTGTCTCATGGGTGATCAGAAAAAGAAGATGGACATATGTCGGTCATATGACGAGAAGAAACAATCAGAGGATCCCCAAACAAGCTATCATGTGGAACACAACAGGCCGAAGAAAAGAGGTTGACAACGTGAAACTCTAATGAGGACATTGTTAAGAGTGGCCAGTTCAGATGCCATAACATCCCTTGATGAGATTTTAAAATTTGCCAAAGACTGGAAATCTTGGCAAACTACTATGTGACATTTAGCAGCATGAGAAGGATGTAAGATGTAGGTGTCACTTTTGTCCATTCTCAGCCTGCCTTTTATTTTAGCCTTTCCAGCAAGCCTATGTGCCATTTTATTTGCATGTACTTCCACATAACCTGGACAGTAAATCTATGTTACACTCATCACATTTGAATGCCTTAATTGACAAGCCTCAAGTGCTCCACTCCTTTACCCCGCAGACACTGGGAAACCACTATATACAGTATAACTGACAGGTTCTTTTTCTGTTTTGACAGAAACTATACACACCAGCAATTACTATCTCTAGTGCCCTGTTCTCAAGACCCCTTTTATATTATAAAACACTGTCAGTTAGGAACATTAATGCCCTACAATATTTATTCAAAACATGTTCCGATGTCAGCAAATGAATGACGTTTTGAAAACAAGAGTGTATGACACAGAGGAGTACTCACTATTTCCTTGCTTCCGTTTTTCCTGCAAGCTTGCATTAAGGCCAGACTCCCAGACTCGTGTTTTTTTAAATCCATCATGAATATGGAGATATTCCTTCAATGTAGTCATTTTCCTGATGTCCGTTAGAAAATGACTGAAAGAAGATTTGTCAAATGAAGGCTGCTAACGACCTACAGACTGGCCTGAACTGGTAATGATGACATTACCTTTGTTACAGCTCAACTGATAGTGTCCTGAAGCTCTGCAATGAAAATAAAAGAACAAAAAACCTGGTCAACAAACACTGACGCTACATTCACCAGCCATTCTCAGTCTTTCTAGACCCCAAGGAACCCCTCAAATTTTTTTTTTTAATCCCTGCAGAACCCTTATATTAAAATATTTACTGTTGCTCACTTTTCACTTTGTATGTTGTCTCCTTCCTCCCAGCTATAACATCCCTACACCATTAACTATACCAATTCTAAAATAGTCGCTAGTTTTTAGTTTATCAAGTAGGCTGCCCCCAAAAAGAATAATAATATACAGCTGATAAAATACTCATCTTCTGGCATACAACATGTGCAAGGACAGCTTTTTTTTCCTTTTTGTAGAACTAAAATGACATTTTAACCAGCCTATCTTGAACAAATACGAAAGCATGTAGCTAATCCCTAAGGTCCAACAAGAAATGCCTAAGAGGGATTAATCAATCATAATCTCTGACGGAACACTAGGGTTCTGTGGAACTCAGATTGAGAAGCCCTGACATACAGAACAACAACTGGCATCTACATAGAAAAAATACAAATGATCTTATTTAGACTGAAACATCGAATACTAGACTTCTTCTTCTTCATCATCATCATTTTCTCAGACATCAACACCAATCCCTCTTACAAGTGCGGTGATCCATCCCAGGTTTTCAGCATCACTGTAGAGCTTCTATCTGTGGGGCTGCAGTCTGGCCAGGTCATCTGCCTGGGTAGGTTGTGTAGCTGGCAACTCTGGAGAATGTGTTGTGGTATCTGTTGCTCCGTGCCATGAGCACGTAGATCTATTGGTGTAGCTGGCAAGTCTGAAGAATGTGTGTGATATCTGTTGCTCTTTGTCATGAGTACATACATCTATTGGTTCAATTTTCAGTTTCTAGTATAAATGGTGTCTCAGCTTGGAATATTCTGTTCTCAGTCAAAAGATTCAAACTTGGTCATTTCTTGAGAGTTTATAGCTTTTGTCATCTGTTTTTACTTTCAGTTGATGTTTTGTCCATTTGTCTATATATAGCTTTTTACTCTATTCTTTGGTTTTTTCATATTTCAGCTCCTGTTGATCTGTTGCATTCTTATTTTAGCGTGTGTGTGTATATAAAAGAGAAAGAGAGGGATGTGTCTGGTTTGGGGGGGGGGGGGGATGGGGTGTCTAAAAGTAGCCATCATCCTAATTCCTAATCTGGAATGTGAACACAAGTAGCAATGATAAGTTTACATAGAGTACGCATGTGTTCCCCGATTTACGATGATTCAATTTACGACCTTATGATGGAGTGATAAAGATGTACAATACACACTGTGTATTATTGATAGAACAAACTCTCTCTCTCTCTCTCTGAACCTTAAGTGCCCAGGGCACATGGGGCTTCCACAAGGGTTTTCCACAAATGCCTGTCCTTCGCCTTTTTTTCTGCTCTTGCCCAGGTGAGCCCTCTACTGCTCAGCATCCTCTCTATTGTTCTTCTCCATGTCTCTTTTGGTCTACCCTTACTTCCGTTCCCTTGTGGTGTCCATCTTAGTGCTATTTTTGGTAGATAGTTGTCAGTCATTCTAACCACACGTCCCAACAAACTGGTATTCATTTATTTACTTTTTAATTACTAGTATTTGGCTGTTTACTGCAATTATGTCTTTATATACTTATTCACTGACATGAATTATTTGTTTACTTATTATATCACATTCGACATATTTTCAACTTAAGATTAGCTTTTTTTCCAGTTGGGGGGGGGGGGGGTTCAAAAAACGCCAATTGCATCTCCCCATGACACTTCACGGTACAAGAGGAAGGGTAAAGTAAGTAAGTATGACGGGCTCATCTGAATTAACCCCGTCGTACATCGAAGAACATTTGCGTGTTAACATCTTCAAATCTACTTTTTGTGACCTAAAACTTACCGCGCGTCTTACCTTCCAGTCTAAAATACAGAGAAAACTTGACAAAGAACCTGCTTCTTATTCCTGAAAACTTTAATAATGGAAGACAACGCTTGCACTTAGTAATGCCGAAACTTATTAAAACTCCATACAGCCGAAACTTTTAATCGATCGCCGTAGCAGGCATGAGCTTCTAAGTTTTGCACGGAGTCCATTGGAGTGTTCTCCCTTAGTGAAAAAAAAAAAGAAACGGAACGTTTTACGGAGTGC